>CAJUYH010004781.1:0-25743 GCA_910591685.1 Galerucella tenella | reverse complement strand
TTTCATTAAATCTTGGTCTGATATGTCACCGATTTTAAACAAAAAGCAAAAAATGTCACTATAACTTTGTAAACCATCAAACCTGTCACTTAAAGACGATAATATCTGATCAAGGACTTTAAAGAAAAAATTTATTTTAAAATGAATTTTGGGATCTCGCACTGCTTCGTCTTCATGCTCGTAATCAAATTGACGCGAGGTTCTACGACGACGCATGCTATGAACGGGCGGGAAATCCGTTTGTATTTCTAAATCATTTGCAAGTTCGGTAGCTCCTACAAGTACATTCATATATCCCTCATCAGAACGCATTTTTGAAAATTCTTCAGTATTCGTTTCTTCGTCTGGATTCGTTTCCTTCTTTAAAAAGACATACATGGATCCTGCTAATTTCAATTTCTCCTCCTCACGTCTTGATTTTTGTTGTCGGTAATTAAAACCAGATAATCTCTTTGTTTTTCTTCGTTTCTGGAAATCAAAATTCGCATTATTATTTTTTAAATTTTTGGTATTATTGTAAATATGCATGAGAGAAAGCGCTCTCGATAAGATTAGAATTTCGATGATCGTTAGTTTTAGTTTCAGATGTAATTTCAGATTGTAAAATTAGTTTCAGATTGTAAAATGATTTATTAATTTTAATTATTTTACGAAAACTAAACAACAACAACAACGCACCTGTTATCTTCTTAAAATTATTTAAAAAAAGAAAACCGAATCCAATTCAATAGACATCAACTTAAAGTTTAAAAAATAAGACTAAATTTACTTACCATATTGTCCATATTTTCACTGTTCAATACCTCGTCTTTTTCTCACAACAATAAATTTAAAAATGATGTTTATGTCTTTACTAAACTTTAGTTAACACACTAAAATTATTAATAACTAACATAAGTACAATAACGAAAATTAGTAATTATAAAACACGACACTTAACTAACGAATTTCGGACTCAAGATGATATAACTGATTCGTACGTAAGTGCAAAAATGTAACTGAAACTGACTGGTGAAACTAAAAGAAATAGTTTATTACAAAAATATTATTATTACCTACTCCTACTGCAAAATTAATGTATAACCAATGAGAAAAATCTACCACAATTAGGGGGTAGAAATGGGCGGCGTTAAGCACGAATAAATACCAAAAATAAACGCTATTACGAATTCATAAAATATTTTGCCCTAAAAGGTAATAAAATAAATGCTAAATTTGAGAATAACATGCAAGTACGTGATCAACAAAGACTATAAGATCGACGGCGCTGGGAAAATCCAGTAATTCTGTCTAATGTCTACTCAACAAAGAACTTTACAGTGGCTGTAAAGTAACAAAATAATTGCCTTTGCTACCTGCTACGCCCCAGATCTGAGTACTTAAACACCAATCAATAAATTTTTATGATGTGGGGATAAGTATGGAATATTGCACCAATTTTATACAGATCTTACTTGTTACTTCCGATATTTTAATTTTTTGAAAATGTTGGCAACTATAAACTAAGCAAGAGTTGGCCCTGTGAGGCCGCCCCAAAAATTGGCTGCCCGCGTTCCATGAACGCCTTGCACGCCCGCTTCCTTCGGCCCTGCCACTTTATTAATGATTATTTCAATGCGACATGGTTTTTCAGATATAATATGAAATATTACTTTATTATCAGTAACTTAGTTATCTTTTTTTGGTATAAGTACAATGATGCTGGGAGTTAACAATATACAAAACGTGTAGAAATATGTAGGTAATTTATATATTTTTTACATTTTAAAAAGATTTGAAACAGAAATATTTATAGGTGGGCAAAATTAAAACACACCATTATATTATAAATATTTCATAGTTCTACCATTATATTTTATTTATTATACAAGACTCCTTAACAAAGGTGTCACTAGGATAAGAAACGAGTCAAAGGCGAGTTTCGTATGGGTGTATTAATAACCATTACATGTAACTTGCATACACTATTTTTTCTACGAAAAAAAAAGGTAGAACGTGTCGCGGGACACACGGTAGGAACTTTAGTACCTTTTAAGCAAAAGTTATGTAATACATCTGACGTTATAGATAAATTATTTGCATATTCTTTGGTGGTTGAGTAGTAAGCACACCAGACTCTCACGCGGTAGACCCGGGTTAGATTCCCCGCGAGGAATTTTTTTTGTTAATTTTATTTTTAAATAATCATTCTGCTTGATATTAATAACGACAACAGGTAGACGTTTGAAATATTCAGCAGAATATTCATTATTATAGATAATGGTACGGTACCCTTCATGAGGGAGTCCGACTGGCAACATCTACTTATAACAGCATCGTATATTTAAAAAAGGAAACCGTATAGCATTATACAAATTGGACATTCAAGAACTGTACGTTTACCACAAAATTAGTGGAAACATAAAATTGAATTGTTAAATTTTTAATTTGAAGTTATATTACAGTTTATAGAAATTTTTATTTTCTAGATTTTTTCCTAAGTGGGTCGTAGAAAAAATATGCTGCTCGACTCGTGTGGATTGTCCATATCGCACTTGAACGATTGAGCACTCCGCCTACAGCGTCGTGCTCCATCTTCGTCCTCGTGCGATATGGCCATCATATCCACACTAGTTGCACAAACTACAATTTCTTTCAAAATATGCCCTTTTACATTTAAAAACTACCTGCCAAATGTCAAATCAATTTATCCATCCATTTTAAAGTTATCGAATTAAAACATTCAAGTTTTCAAAATTTCAACACCCTGTATTTCGAAAAGTAGCTAGACCCCTTAATCGCGCAAAAAAAATTGCGAATACCAGCTTTGCATAGAATTTCAATATAGCATCGGTGGTTCAGTGGTTAGAATGCTCGCATTGCACGCGGGCGGCCCGGGTTCGAATCCCGGCAGGAGCATATTATTATGAATCGCTGCTTCGTAAACGAGAGAGATACTAAGGAGGCACAAGCACGCAAGCAAGGCACATAACGAAGCAACGTAACATAACATAGCGTAACGTAACGCATAACGGTCAGATCTTTTGCGACGCGACCTCTGGTCGCTCAAACATAGCCTGGCGTAAAGAACTAAAGTTCCAAAAGTGAATATATATCCTCTGTACTTATAGTAGCAAAACAAAGCTGGGTTTATAGATTTATTATGATATAGAGTATGATTGATAGTGCCGAAGTACTATGAACATATACATGATACATATACATGAACATGTACATATGAACTAACCTACCGCAGCTTACTATAACCGGTAGATTAAGGCAAGTCCAAAGCCCGGTAGTAAGTGGTAGATACCAAAAGCAAATTAGCTGATATCTTACGTCACAATTTCCCCTACTTTGGTTCAAGCCGCGATCGCGGAAATGCATTGGTACATACCTATAGGTAAGTATGTGGTAATAATCATTCCAGGCTGAAAATCGGCTTATGAAGATTGGAGTGATGAAAATGATGTCGTTGTCAGTTGTATTAACGAAGCTATGTGAAACGGGCGGCAATCTGACCAGTAATTAGGCAGCAGAAGTGCCAACTTCAATTCAAATCGCTCCTCTTAGACTAGTTAGTAATTTTTGCAATGCCAACCCAATTCGACAAAAGCAACTAGAATTCCCGGCGATGCCCCTGAACAATTTTGCCTCGATACGTACTAAGGGGTGAATTCAGATAATCTCATCAGGGTGGAATCTAGATTTAAATTTGGGTGGATATCTTATTTTACATATAAATTACACAGTTATTTTACCCACCAAATATTCCAGGATGAATTTATATTCCAACAAATTTACATAATATTATTACTTAATATACAATACTCAATCACAATCAAAGATATTCCACACATATTCGTGGAAATAAGTGTCGCCCAGAGTAGATGATACCTTATCATACGCCAATCAGACCTGCAAATTACTTTTTATCATTCCTATATATTAAGAATGAAAATCTTTGTTGAATTTTTCGCCCGAAGAAGTTGTCGAGTAATTAAAATTGTGAAAAAAACATTAATTCACTATTCTTAATTACGATTTTTCTAAATAAAAAACATCAACTATCACCAAGAGAGCATAAAAACGCGTATTTCCAATTAAAAACTTTGGAACGACTTGTTATTACTACCCTAAGGGTGTCCAAACTGGGTACTTTATTTATTTTATAATGTAATTCTATGAAGATACATTTTTTTGGATTGACAATTGAAAAATAAATGTAGGACTTCACTGTAGACACTCAATGGATACGTGATTAAGCTTTCTCGATCGTACTAATCCTTTATTTAATTTTAGCATTTTATTTCAGTTTTTGTCCTAAGTTAAGGATTATCAGTATTCAGTGCTTGTTGCCAGGTTTCCAAAACAGCATCTTTGTCACTGTAACCACTTCCACAAATGTGGCTTTGAATATTCCCCAAATATATTCAATAAATGATCTATACTTTGATTTTGTAATGAAACTATTTGCTAGATGGAAGCATGTTTTTCGAAACAAAATGTATTAGATGGAAGTACAAGCCATGAACTTAAAATTCCATTCCAGGTGGTCCGCTCATTGCTTGACTATGTTGGGGGTCTTACTAAAGCTGGAGGACCAGGACCAGGACCAGGTCTCTTTTTCGCATCCGGCTCTGCATCAAACAGATCTTACCATCAACTGCCAACCCGTCATGAGCAATAGTTGTTTTTGTTTTCTCACTGCGCCAAATGGTTTTTTTTATTCCTAAGAACAAGTGAAGAAAATAGAAAATAAAAAAGCTTTCATGTGCCTTTTCCTGCCATGACTCATACACGGCAGCATTTAGTTCGTGGCCGACGGCTCTCCAGAAACAGGTTCATGAATGTACAAATTTCCGGTCATATTGACCGACGTGGCGTAATGGGATAATGAGCCGTTTCGGTCATAATGCCCGACGTGGCAGGGATTGTGTTAAACGTGATAAATAAAAAGCTAAGCTTTATTAACATATCTGCACCGTCTTCTCTTCTGTCTAGTGTCGTTTGTACCAGTTCCTGGATTAATTTTAGTTGCAGCTCTAAATGTTATTGCTAAGTTTGAAAGTAGACAAACAAACTGAAAAAACTTGAAGAGAAAGAGATGTGGAAATCTTAGAAAAAGTATACGGAGAAAATCTGAACACAAGTTCTTATCCACGTGGACCACAAAATAAGAAAAAGCTCCTCTCTTGAAAAATCCCGATAGTGAAAATTGAGGGCGCAATAATATATATGTGATACAATTATTTCATATTTATTGAATTGTGGAATAATTGTAAGATTTGTAAAACTACCTCAACCCAAACGAATAAACTGTTAACTGCTGTGAAATTATCTTTAGACTGGCTACACTAAAAACAATAATAATAATGATCTTGCAAAAAACGAAACTCAGCACACAACACTGCATTACTACATTTCCAACACGGAGCAAGGAGCGCTATTCTGTAACTCGTTTCGGCGAGAAATCGGTATCGGTAAGACTCAGTTATCGACAGCCGTCGGTAAGTCGCATGGTGCGGCATTCTGTATACCTTTTCACCGTCCGATATCGCGAATCGGTATGTCTACCGTGATCTAATGAGCCCCACGGTAACCGTTATCGATTTTCGTTGAAAGGAAATTTTCATTATTTGTTGATGTTTGGTTGGAATTGCGGATTATTAAGTGAATTTTCAATATTTGAAAAGTAATTATATTGTGTATAGGGTCTAATCTAGTGTTTTATAAGTCCTTTCCATCTTTTCCACAAAATTTTCCTGCAGCAAAATTTGAATGGCTCTCCATGTACCGAATCAAATGATCCCTCTGAGCGATATTATAACGCTTAGTTTTGATAGAACAAGAAACTCCTTTAAAATAATTAATATCTGTACTTATCCTATCTTTGAAACTTGAAAAAAAGGAGATATAAATGTTAACGCCAGATCAATTCTTCAATGCTCGTTGACTATAAATTTCGAGTTTTTGAGGTTGTTAATGTTAATATAAACATGAATTATATCGTTCATAATAACAGATGAAAGATATGTCACTATCACTATCAATAATCTAATTATATGACCCTACTTTCCAACGAAACCAAAATATAACATTTAATCTTCTTCTTCTTTATCATTTATTGGGTAATATCACAAGGGATAATTTGCTCTAATCTTCAACGTGCACTTTTGTTTGTTTACAAATTTGACAGTTTCCATCATCGCTCATTGGCCACATGTACCGAATCGAGTGACGTCACTTCTATGCCGATAATTTCTGGTTGCAATTACGAGCGTCGAAAACCGTGGCATACAGAATAGCGTTATATCAGTCCCGTCGGCCGCGCAACCGATGGCTGTTGTTAACATACCGATACCGACGACTGTCAATGCCGTGTACAAAATAGCGCTCCAGGTATATTTGTTCAAGTTTTGATCATCGAATGAAATAGTCACAGTCGGCAACGAGAGAGCTTCTGTAATATACATGGACATCCCAAAAAATAATTTTACACCGAGGAGTAGACATGGATTCTCGAGTATTGGGAAATCAAAATAAAGAATGGGTATGGTTTATAGATTTGTGTTCCTTGGTGCATATCTTTTCCACTTCGTAGAATTGTAATATTGTAACAAAAATATCAGTTTAGGAAACTGGGCAAGGATTCGATGGCTTGGGAAGGAATTTAGGATTATATTGACAATTCGTATATAAAAATAACAATGACATCTCATCATAACAACGGCTGCTAAGTACATTATTTTTTTTTTCATATAGATATATATATAGAAACTTTTAGATGTTCAGTCATCAATGATAATTTACTCAGAAATAAATAATGTTATTAACGAAGGAAATGCACAATTTATTTAGCCAAGCAAGTCTGTTAAGAATTATCTTGAATTCTTAACAGAAACGAAACTCGATTCATAAAACTGTCATACTTCTGATGATTTTTGAATGTGGGTGAGTGAAGAGTGAGTGCATGATGACAGTCACTGAGAAAAACTAAAATAATTGTATATATTACATACATTCTAAAGCAATCACTTATTTCCACAATATTTATTTTACTAACAATATAAATACAAAATATGACAATATGCTAAAACAATCGCAAACGTGTGACGTCAACCTTTTGTATATCGTTCTTACTTTCACCGTATTTTGGGTTTTGCATGGTTTTAATAATATTCACTAGCTATAGAATTCATTACTATAATATGAAATAATTCAAATTAGTAATAGCAATAAATTTTTAATTTGCAAATTGTAAAATATTTAAAGTACTTACAGATGAGTGATGTCATAGGGACGCCATAACTATTTTGGAGTTCTGGTGCAAAATTTTAATTATAAACGTTAATTTCTCCTTTAAGACTTTATTTCTTTCAAGGAACAACATTCCTTCGATAAGGACAACAAGCATAAAGGGAACAACCAAAAGTGGAGAAAGTCTGTGATACAGAGAACTTGAAGCCATCGACTGGGTGTGCAGTATAATCATTTAATAAATTATCACTGCATTCCAATAAAAGGGATTGAAATTGAGGTGGCTTTTTGCAGCCAGATTAAATATAATATAAAACATGATTTTGATTGTAGTAATTTGACAAAACTCGAATATCATCATGGCGGATAACATTTTTGCGTTTACTTGTTAAACGTCGAAGACGCAGATCGCTGTGGAATTTTCGTGTATGTAAGTTGTGAGTTTATCTTCAAATTTTTGTGGTAGCTGCAACCCTCCTGGGTTCGATAAAAGACGGGCATCCCAAAATTACATGAGAGACGGGTAATTCGAACAAAAATAATGAACCTTGGGAAAATGACTTGAACATTTATGTTGTCATTAAAGCTCTAAGTGCACATTATGCACATTATGCTCCATTCAGTGGAGCATATTCCACTAGCATCTAGAGTTGAAAAACATATTTGAACATAGAAGTACAATTTTACGACAGCCACATTGTTTACAGCAGCCCTCAAGGTTGATATCGTTTACGAATAAATGTGAAATACTGAATCACTCTCAACATGCCTATTTGAAAGGGGGGATCTACACTGACCGCCATCTACCAATTCACCAAAGAACTATTAAACTTTATAGAAGATGATAAACTAGCATGATTCATGCTACATAACTGAAAATGGAAATGGGAGCATAACCATATTTGCAGATGATACAAGTTTGGCTGTGGGAGCAGAAAATGAGCAAAAGCTTTCAAGGGAAGCGATAAACACCAACACAAAAGCGAAAAACTGGTTTGAACAAAATAAGCTCATCCTCAATGAGAAGAAAACAAAATTAGTGATTTTTAGTACAAGTCACAGTAGGAAAAACAAACCAGAATATATCAAATTAGAAGAACAATACTTGGGAATAAATCATCATACAAAGTTGTTGGGCATTATACTGGACAGCTTTTTTGACTGGAAACAATATGTAGAGTTTGTTACTTATTTTTTCTTGACAGCGGTACCTGGAACGCTACCGAAACGTTGAAATAAAGAATTTAAAAATATTGTGGTTTAATTTCCCAAGAAATTAAAAAAAAGAATGAATAATATACCACAAGGAACATACAGAAGAAACTTAACAAGGTTTGCTATGCAATTAGAATAACTGCAATATACCTAAATGAAAGAACATTAAGAAAGCTATACTATGCCAATTTTGAATCTGTCATGCGATACGGACTGATTTTTTGGGGAATGGGTACCACTGTAGAAAATATTTTTATTGTTCAAAGAAAGGTACTGAGAATCATATATAAGATGGATTTTAGACAGTCATGCAGAGGACTTTTCAGAGAGAAAAGGATTTTCACTGTATATGGTCTATATCTATATGAGTGCTTGTTTTTACAAAAGAACAAGAGCAAATTTGAAATAAACAAAGATTTAAACACCAGATATGAAACCAGTTCGATCAACATAAACTATCCTAAGCATCTACTCAGCTTGACTGAAAAAAACCCGTCTTATATGTGTATACGAATATTTAATAAGCTACCGAATGCTATTAAATCACTAGAAAACCAGAATCTGTTCAAAACAAAGGTGAAAAAATTGCTTTTAGATCTAGAACCGTACAATATAAATGACTACATAAACCATGTTAACTAAAATGTGAAATTTTGACGTCATTCCTTTCTTAGCTTTGTGTATACATGTATATATATGAGGTTAATTTAGAAATAAAGAAACATTATTATTATTATTATTATCAATCTACAAAAATCATATTGAAAGTGCTTAACAAGAAACTCACACTAGCGTTATATGAAACCACTTTGAATAGCTATATCATTAAATTAGTTCATTGGTCAGATCAATAGTACGACAAAATTTGGAGTTGGCAAGGAAATAATATGCAGCGAACGCAGTGGGATTTGAAAAAATTGACAATCTTTCATAACTACCGAGGAGGACCGGTTTCTATTCTGGAGCATATTTCTTGCAGAAGTGAAACAGGTTGCGGTAAGCGATGTGGTTGTCGTCGAATTGAATTACGATGTTCAAGTATGTGCTCCAACTGTCATGGACAGCGTTGACTAAATGCATTTCTGGAAGAGTTACCGAATGTAGGGGATCCAATGAACTAGTAAAAATCAGTTGTTAGTGAAATAGGTCTACTGGGGACACCGCTGAAAAAAAAACGCTCACTGAACTTCACCTTATGGGTAGTGTGTGGACAATATAGCTCTCTCTGTTGAAGTAGCATTTCAAAATTTCACCACGTTTATATTAATAATTTCAGGATGGGGTGTTGTTATGCTAACAAATCTTTCTTTCAATTCGAGGTGATATTTTCACTTGTTTGTTTGAATCGATTTGATCAATACTCCCCTTCAGTTGTAATTGATATTTGTTTATTCACATGACGGGACTGTGCAGCAGTCGAAATATAATTTGGAGATTGAAACGAAATATATCGAAGTATCTTATTAACGAACAATAATTACGAGAGTTGAACGTTTATGAAAAGCGACCTGAAAGTTTGAAAAGTTATCATTCAGTTCAATTATACTTGAAAACAACTACCGAGCAGGAAGTGAGGTAAGGGTGTAGATTTCCTAAGTGACAGGTCTCCTCCTTTTGAAAAAATGAATGTCTCTCAATAATTTTAAGTGAACTGTTTCCCTTTGATGATTCAATTCATACAGGAAAAAATAAGTAAATGACGTTAACACAAAAACAAGCTTCGAAAAAATTTGACGCGAAGCGAACAGGGTGAGCTTCACTTGAAGGAGAAGACTCTAATGCTTGTGAAAACATGCATGTGAGAAAGAAAGATACAATCTGCTAATTTTTTTGGCTAATATGAAATATTTTCAAAAATCATAATGATTGCCCTAGTCCCCACCGTTTAGCGACGCATCTGATTGTGGCGTGTGTAAGTAGTTCGCAATATCGAGTTATATAAGATGATCGACCGCATCCGCCGATGTAGCCCTCTAGACGCAATATTGGATTTCTGCAAAACACTCTACTCACAATAAATCGGCGAGACAACGCCTCCATGGATTCCAAATATCTTCATTTCGTTAAATAGATAATACCACCGTCTAGTCGAAGTTCGCAAATATGCTACGCCATAATTTAATCTTATCTTTTAGGAATGATTGTATATTTATGTTTTGTTATGTGTGTGAGAAAAACATGTTATTTGAATAAAATATAGTTTTGATTCGTTTATATTCTAGTCATAAATTATGGTTAATGATGGTAGTATACAAAAGGAAAGCAAATCGCTTAATATACAGAGACCTCTAGCTTTGAATGAACTAATTATTGAAATTTGCGTAGGGATGGGGGATCCGTAGGAAAACGATGGGTTTGAACAGTCGATTAAATCAAACAGATCTACCACAGTAAGCCTAACCAACTCCTGAATGAAATCTTGGATACAAGTAGTTCCTCCTAGAAGAAATTTCAGGATATGTGTTTGAATTTATATAAACTTCTTTTATCCAGCAGTAGCACAAATGTTGTGTCCTGGGACTCAGTAGTACTACGTGAAATATATGATCTACATTTTTTGCTTCACCAGCACCTTCGCAGAATGGGACATAGCCCTGACGAAAGCAGAATCACCCACAACGACAATCAACAGAATGTTTGCCCAAATTTGCTCATGAAGGCGTTCACTGGTGACCAATCGTGGATGTGTTTGATCCAAGAACCTTAAATCGATGATAACCAGGGTATTGTTAAACTTAATTTATTCGAGGTTGAATGAAGACAATAAGTCAAGTATACTTTGGCAAGTTTATCTGAAACCGTGAAAGGAATGCAGTCGAAAACATTCGACATTGCCACGTTTAACTATGAAAAAGTTGAAGTACGGATTATGTAGTGATAATAATTATAAATGGGTCTTTTTATTATTAACGCGTAGCTCCAGATAAACTTGCCAAACTATATCTAGGTTGTATTCCAGATGGTGAACTTATGTGATTTAAACGTAGTTAACACAAAAACTGAAAATGAGTATAATTGTATGTAGAAGCCCGAAAGCAAGAAATTGGGTCTGTAGCCCTGAAATTTTTCCAGGAAATTAAGCTAATCATTTGGCTTCTATATCTGGGCACACTTCCTAATGGTAGGGATCTGTTTCCTGGGTTGTATCAATCCAGTCCCTTGCCATTCCCTTTCATTGTTTTTGAACCAACATTATACCATTAGATGGTATTCTTTCGAAGTTTGGTTTTTGTTCCTGTATTCTGTCTTGCATTTCTTTATACTTTCCGTACTGTTACATGTCCAATTAGTGTTATTCATAGTCCACCAATTTATAGTTAGCTTGATTATTTTTCGTACTTCAAAATACAAACAGATGCAATTTCAAAATTATATACTGACCTTTCTTTTTTGTTTGCCACTAAAGAATTACTTCACTTACACGCCGATTTGTGTATAGTAATTCAACATATATCAAATCAAGTCTAAGGATGATAATATGTTTGCATAATGGATAAGTCAATGCATGTATTATAAGTACGATACCTCACTGAACCAACTGTGCCATTTTCCAAGTTCAGTTTCAATACGTTGAATCTGAACCGAATAGCCTACTAAAGAAAGGATAGGAAATAAATTCAATATATCTTGCTTTCTGTGTGTTGGAGGACACTTGAATACAATTGAAATACTGTTAAATAAACCGTGACAAAGACATTGTTGAGTAACATTAGTATGAATATTTCACAATATGTGTTAACTTCTTGGGAGGATATTTTCAAAATTTAATATCAATATTAAAAAATTTTTATGATTGAAAGTAACTGAAAATTATGAAGTTCAAAAAGTCCAACCTTTAATTATACAGCAGAAAGTAACATAATGAACTTTTTAAATAAAGAAACTGGACGAAGGTGCCTGAAGAACAAAAAAGCAGAAGATATTTTAACAGTTTGCATTAACATAGATAACCAAGGTACGAAAATACGAAAAAAAGGCAAACATAGCAGTCGAGAAAATTGTTTGAAAGTATAAAATGTCCTTTTGCTCTTTTTTTTTCATCTCAAGTATCTGTTTCGGGTAAATAAGGGAGGGTTAATTAACTTTGTAAACTAAAACAAGCTCTTTCATGTCGTTTCAGGTCCTTAACTAGTATGCTTTTAGCTCTAAAAGACCTTAGGACTTCATAAATTATAATTTTCATTAAAAGCTCACCAGGCACCGAATTTTATGACCTTTAAAATGTTTCTTGAAAGTTATTAATAGTTATGGAAGTTATACGACGATTTTTTGTTTCAGGAACACTGGTCCACGGACATTTTAAGTTTTGATTTCAATATTTTTTTAATCAGTGAGTTAAAAATAATATTCTACTGGACTTAAATATCAAATATATCAGATGTGATGAGCTCCCATTTTGCGGCAAAACAGAAAACCCAAAGTAACATTCACCCAAATATATGTGTTCCTAATATCTTATATAAGAGTGCCCGGTAATGTCAGAAGAACGTAATACTACAAATGCATGCATGTCTGTGTTTTGTTCAATCAGGTAATAAGACTCGTGAATTCGATTATAAAATATCGACAGTTTGACTTTGAAAGAATCTCTCATTCGCAAATGTCAGATTTTATTAATTATTTGCACGAAACAGAAAACTATACATTTTTCGGAAAATAATGTCGCACGAAGTGAGACAAATCCAGTGGTGAAAGATTATAATTTTTAAAATGTGAGAATTTATCATTATTACCAACTATTTGGAGATAAGATTTGATCTGCACCTTAATTGGAAGAGGGATGAAAACTTTGTGTTGGATAACTTGCTCATTTTCCCATCAGACGTCAGCGTCAATCTCTAATAATAATTCTTAATAGTTTGGAATAAACTTTCTTCTTCTCCTATACTATAAGTTGTCAATTAAATGCCAATTTTCAGTTTCATCATGATACTCATTATATCACTGGTTTTCATTATAAAACCGAAAAATTGACCAATAGAAATCTAGATTCTCAAATACTCAAGCAGGCAGTATATTTTCTGTTTAATGTTTGACAGTTTGACAGTGTTTTATGGCAGTTTAAATCTTTTGCGCCAGTTTTTGAAAGAAATGTCGAACACTAGACCCAAAATACTTAATGACCAGGGAATACATATTTAAATTTATCAATATTTCTATTTACAATAATTTATTACATACTAATTTTGTATAATAGTAACATACCTATTCACTTTATGATATTAGTTCAACAATGTGGTCCCGTAGCACAGTTGGGAAAGGCGCCGCATGAAGTTGTTTTCGATCTGTACGTGTCGGGTTCAAGTCCGGGTAGACATTTTTTAAATATATTTTTTTCAAATTTCTTCGTAGAAAAAATAGTGTATGAAATTCTCATGTAATGGTTATTAATAAACATTAGCCATACGAAGCTCGCCTTTGGCTCGTTTCGTATCCCGGTTGATGCATGTGTATTGATAACCATCATTATACTTTGGCAAGTTTATCTGAAACCGTGAAAGGAATGCAGTCGAAAACATTCGACATTGCCACGTTTAACTATGAAAAAGTTGAAGTACTGATTATGTAGTGATAATAATTATAAATGGGTCTTTTTATTATTAACAATATTAAAAATATGATTGAACGTTAATTTTATAATGTGCTTGTTTCCTTGGATTTATTCTATTAACATTATTTTCCAATTCATGAATATCAAAAGAAAACACTTTTCCAAATTTGTTATGGGCTTCTTAAAGCTCTGGCAACGTTGTACGAAAACCATAATGACCACACCCTCCGATTACATAATTGGTGATTTTCATCGACAAGCTGACTTCTTATTGGCAAGCGCGTGCGTATGTTCTTTCCTCTCACTTTGTCAATTAACTGATATTGATTTATCCAGTGGCGTTGGCATTGTCAGTTACCTTTGTAATTTCAGTTTTACTTGGTAAAATAGGTACCGTACGCCATTTGTACGTTTGACAGATATACGCCATGTTTTTCCTCGACTCTTACCGACGCCGCGTCGCTCCAGATAAACTTGCCAAACTATACATGATCGTTGCATAGTATACTATTAAAATATATTCACGTCATCGGTATATACTCCCTCAACTGCTTGCTGGCTTATGATTTGGTTGTGCATTTATTTATTATAGCGTCAATGAATACATTGATGAGCAAAAGACTCAAAACTATAAAACATCATGAATGTTAGGAACATTTACACCACTTTATAAAACACTTCAGCCTCCAATGATATTTTATTAAGCCTTTCCCAAAGATTTAATAAACATTTCGGCAGGTTTTAGAATAATTCAAAAGCAGCATTTTAAAACAGGTTTATTTAAGCGTTTACAATAGCGCTATAGGATATACCTACTTAAACAGGTTTATTAATGTTTTTATTGTATTTTCAGATGAACGTTATGGAGTAAAAATGCAGCATGAAATCGCAACGATGGAACAGAAAGGTTTTATAATTGTGTAAGACTGACAAAAAGCACAGGCACAGACTTAAGGTTTAGTCTTTTTATACACAACAATGAAACGTAGAAGTTTTATAATTGCATTCTAAAACTGATAAAAAGCACAGTCACAAACTTAAGATTTAGTATTTTCAGACACAACAATGGAACGGAAAGGTTTTATAATTGTATTCTAAAACTGACAAAAGCACAGACACAGACTCAAGGATTTAGTCCTTTCAGACACAACAATGGAACGAAAAGGTTTTATAATTGCATTCCAAAACTGACAAAAAGTTCTTAACCAATGTGAAAGCTTTTCAAAGAGCATCAATATGATAACAAAGAGAGCAGAAAGGAGAAGCTATTTGTTGTATGTGCTCTAGAATCTGGTAGTCGAACAATTTCTGTTAAAATGTATTTCATAGATATTAGTGGGTTAAAACACACGATACGAAGAGAGTCTCGCTTGGAGATTTTTAGCGCTTAGAGTGTGGTTATCTAGATAATCTTCATGCTTCAGAAACATTTATGTACTAATATTACATTTACAAACGTAATGAAAATTCCTGTGTTGTAAAATAATCCCTCGGAGCAAGGGTTAGTTGGCACAGAGACGTAGGAAGTAGACGTTTAACAAGGGTACGTTATATAAATTAACCTACTGAATATTTCAACAAAATGAAAAAATAGTTTTTTCTAGGTGCCCAGAAAATTTGTGGCGTGTTTGTTACATTGTGACCATTCAATTTTATAGGAGGAATATTTATATACCAGTGAATATTTTAAAACTTAAAGCTCGAAATATAATGTTTAATTTCACAACCGAATGAAGATTAATGAAAGCGATGAGAGATTTTTTAGTCAAATTTAGACAAACTCTGGAAATTCAGTTGTTTTTGTTTGAAAATCCAAATTCGGAGAGCGCATGCAACGTTATCGAGTAATGCATATTTGCGCGAAAAATAAACAAATCAGATTGATTATGCAGATACCAGCCTGGGAGAATATCCTTAACTTTAGCATCCATTTTACGTGTGGGTTTGGATGAGGAGAAAATAACCATTGTAGTACGCTTACAATTTTCCATCGAGGATCTTGTAATACTCGAATAAGTACGGAAAATTTAATTATTACTCAATATTTTAAAACAAATTATTAGTTTAGTAAGTGGAAGTTTTTATCATCATATAAGCCCAGTTGTTCACAAGTCTAATTAGACCTGGAGCAAAGAGGGGTTTTGTATATATCATAGGCCCCACGCCAAGGCTTCAGGGGCTAATAGACAACGTTACCCCACTCTAAATTTCCAGTATGGCAGTGTGAAACAGAACAGATGCATTTAGAACTGGTCGCTGGAGTGTTGGAAGCCACCCAATATATTTGAGTCGACTAATTCTAATACCACATAAACTCTGCAGCTTTTGTAATCGATGGGAGTCACATTTACGAACTCTAGGTCCATAGAAGGCGTCGCCGTAAGTCAAATTGGATAGCACGAGTGTATTACATAGAATTTTTTGAGCTCTTAAATTTAGTATAGGTTCTTTCAGAGCAAAATCGGTCCAAAATTTTTTAATACAGCCCCGATTCACCTCAGACGAATAAAAAAATTGAAGAAATTCCAAATTGAATTGAAAAATCATCTAATAACTAACCAAAATGAAATATTTGATATAATGGCTTAATAACATACAAACTTCTGGTTTATTGTTCATTGTCTTGTCTACTACTTCATTGCGTGAGTATTGTCTTCTTCTTTTTATTATCCATTATTTAGTTTTATTAATTGTCTACATTTGTTTGTCTCATAACTTCACTTGCATTGTAATTGAGTTTTGTTTTTTTTTCTTCTTATTTTTATGTATTCAATATTAGCTATTTCAAGATAAAACGTGCAGAGTAAATACTACCTGATTGAGTAGTAACAAAACAGGCAGACATGCCTGGGTAAAATGCTCAATTAGATGTCTTTATATATGTTTATAACTACAAATATCACTTTATTATCAATATGTACCTTACTATGGAAATAATAGAAAACGAAAAAAAAAATATTGGGAGAGTTGAATGGAAATATGTATTTCGCAAAATTATAACGGAAGCTAATTTCAGATCAGATTTGATCTACACAAGACAAACAAAATGCGCAAGCTGAATAAAATATAACAAAACATAGAAATATAATTTTACTTGACATACATTCAAGTATAGCAATATTTTTATATTTCTGTAGTGCAAATTTCTATCGGATGTAACATAACACAACGTTGTAAGGGTAACTACCCAATTAAGCTTATTTTGCATTTCTCTGGGAAAGGAGTGAGTTTAACAAGGAGTTTCCAGAAACTTTTCATGCCCGTTATGGTATATTTGATAAAATTAATCTGTAAAATAAACTTCTGTTCACTCATAGAGTAACTTCATACTCACAAAATTTTAAGCAGTCAGTAAGGGCTTACCGAAACTAATGAGATTGTCTCCGCGCACAATAAGTTGTACTCAAATATGCATGTGTTGTTTGCGGTATTGTCCTTTAATACGTAGTCTTTTCGTTCATTCGAAACAATGGTGATGGAACTCAAAGGCCAGTCGCAAAAAGAGACGCAGCGAGAGCCACAGGGAGATTCTGTTAACCTAATAAATTAATACCGTATTTATTAGCAGTGTGACGTGATGCAGTTTTTGCTTGACGTGACCCTTCGGAACAAAGTGTGGATATATTATCTATGGTGTGGATCAGTGTGGATCGCGCAGTTTCTTATATATTCACAGTGTGACTAGAGTGAAAAATGTATTAGAGCCGTGCGGATTCGGCAAGTTTTGTATGATATCAACCAAACAGATGATCTCAAGCACTTCTGTAAACTGGTCACGATTTAGTTGAAAATAATTTTTAAACTGTTCGTCGTTGGATTCTTTAGTTAGAGCAAATTATTTTTGACTTTTTCTTCTTTTTATGTACAAACTTCTATTACTCATTTGTTTGTGTACAAACTTCTATTTCTCATTTGGATACAAATTCAGACAGGAACTCATCTTCCGAATCAGAACCAGTCAAACGTGAGTGTAGTAGCGATTTCCATTGTTCTCATAGGCCTACAACATAGCACAAGCAAATGGTGAACTGCGATCATATTTGCGCAGTTCCCACAGTAAAGTTATCTCCTATCAAAATATCGCCGTGGCTAACGCTCCGTCACCTCACCAAACTGCGTCTCATTTTGCGACTTACCTAACTATCTTCGTTTTGTGGTATTAAGGAGCATCTACCAAATTCGACCTTGCACAACTATGCTTTGTATATTTTTTGTTTCCCTACGTCCTCACGTTCAAGTTCACATAACGAAAATTTTATTAGAAATATGAAAGCTCCGCAACATGTAGGTAGCCAAGCGGTCCAAGCAGATTTTGGTTCACGTACTACTCTATAAGCTTCGTCAGTACTGAACTGGGAGACCACCGAGACCGGCGAGCGTTGTATCAACAATGGAACAGCACGCGACTACCGAAGCAAAGAGACAATGTCAGTCATAGAAGAATAGAAAAGCGAGAGATGGATTTTTATCCGATATTTTAGTGGTAGCAACCGAATTTCAATAAGGAATTGTACGGTCATAAGTAATTTGAGGATTCTGAGATTTTTATATAGTATTTATAAAGCTTCAAATTAGAATTCTTATCAATTAGTTTTTCCATTTAATCCATATTTAATTCTTTACAAGGGCTCAAACTTTGCTTAATATGTGTAATTACCTCATGATTCGTATTTTTTTCAACAAAATTTGGTTAGCATTTCAAAGTTTTTATTCGATGAGAACTCTAAGTTCAACATTACTACTACTACTACTACTACTAAATGTGCAGGCGAGCCTTGTCCTGGACAACTCAAGCCAAGGTTCCGACACTGAGGCCACTGGCGGGCACATTGTGCCAATCCTGCTACCTAGTCATCCATGAAGTCGAGCCCTTCAATAAAGGCCACAAACTTTTTCAGTGGATGCCTGCTTGTGTCTCTAGGAGCCATGACAGTGACTCCGAAGATTCGCCTGCGTAATACAGCCCAGTGTGGA
This sequence comes from Galerucella tenella, assembly GCA_910591685.1. Classification (NCBI taxonomy): domain Eukaryota; kingdom Metazoa; phylum Arthropoda; class Insecta; order Coleoptera; family Chrysomelidae; genus Galerucella; species Galerucella tenella. The sequence goes on along the minus strand of CAJUYH010004781.1, from coordinate 6,764 downwards.
CACTCTAAGAGAACATGAACTGACGTTTCATCAGTCATGCCGCAACCCCTACATAGGGAACTTTCCTCTACTCCTAGATTGTAGAGGTGCTTCCTCATACAGCAGTGCCCTGTTAGGAGTCCTGCTATCTTCCTTAGCCTACTCCTTGGTAGTTCAGTGGCTGCCCTGGCGTGTCCATCAGTCCATCCCTTCAGTAGAAGTTTGGATTGTCTAGGACCCTGCAGAGCATTCCAATGAGCGAGGTGCTGATTCCTCAGCCACTTCTTCGTCTCCTTGCGTATTCTTTGTTTTGTTAGGCCCAGGGTCGGGCCCGGGCCGCAGAAAGGAGCTGCCGACCCTTCCGCAGCCAGTGCATCCGCCATCTCGTTGCCTTCAAAACCAGAGTGGGCTGGAATCCATTCTAGCCGCACCACGTTCCGCCTTGCAAGATTAGCAAGTAGTTCTCGACATTCGTTAGCAAGTCCTGAGTTGCAAGTTCAACATTAATCTACTTGATATATTTTTTTCTTAATTTTCAATACATCCATTACCTCAAAATTCTTTGTCAAAAATACTTCTATATTTTGTCAAATCGCTGCCGATTCCCCTTAAGACAATTGTGTCATTTTGTTGAAACATGTTTTCTTATTCCTGTGTTGACCGAATAATTTTGGAATTTGGCAAAAGTACTCAATTTTTTTCAATGTGTCTTTTTTCGGTACATCTATCGTTAGCTTCGCGCAATTTCTCACATAAAATAATCTTTTTCCAACAATTTTTCTAGTGTACGTCAAATAAAATTATTTCTTCTCTTCTATTCCTATTCTTTTGTATTGTCTTCTCAGACATTCGAATATTTTTTCCACTTCCACCTATTTCTTTGAAACTTGAAGTCTTCCTATTTCAAATATTCAGTTGCATACTATGTGCTATGATTGCTGAAAAACGCTTATTACAGTCCTCAGTTTTCATTTGTGGAAGGTTATTTTGTATTCCAGTCAAAACTTTCGAATTTAATTGTGAATTTTCCAGAATTAAAACCATTATTAATTTCTGTTGGTTTGTATACAAATTTACTTGAATTGTAGTGGTTTGATCCAATACTAATGCTTTCTATAGACATTTGATGGTCTTCAGTGTCAATTATAGTAATTAGTTTATCATTCAACTGTTAATGCACTTTACTTGTTGAGAGAAGAATACTAAACCAGTTGGCTATAATCCCTTGATATTAACAACTGTTTTACCGTAATACACATTAACGCAATATGTGATAAAATTTTAGCTACAAAGATTGTATATGGAAGCTACGGACGTTACCACAAAATAGACTAAAATAATATAGAAGTGACAGTTTATAGAATGACCATGGATAAAAAATTAGGAATCGAGAATATTTTAGATCTTCAGCATTATTTCACGTTCCACACCATGTATGTATTTATATGTATTTTGGGGTGACATTTACATCCAAAATCCATTATGCCCCCTTACTTATACATAGTTTCTGAGGAGAGAGGAGAGACTAGTAGTCCACTCGCTATTTCATTCCTTTCTATTCGAGTGTGTCCTGGAATCCACATTAGGCTATATTGTTCTTGCCTAGTTTATTGAGTTTGCTTAGGCATTCTCACACCATTTTGGAGCTGATTACACAAGAGCTTAGTACATTAATGGCTGCTTGAATGTCCGACACTATAATAATCCTTCGCCTCCTACATCCCTTATCAATATTGAACAGGGCACACTTTCTCATTGCGTGAATTTACGCTTAGAAGATAATCGGGGATTTCCTCAAGCTTTCAGAGTGTTTGGTATGTACCAGGCCAGTACACTCCTATCCCAGTTCCTTCTATTGCAGCTTTTGTCTCTGTATCATTGACTAGTACTTCTTCCAAATCTGGTAATGGTATTTAGATTCAATTTTTTCTTGCTGCTTAACTTCGTAACGAATTTCTTTGGAATGTTACACTTTTTCATCATACCATCTTGTGGCTTGTTTCAGGTTGTCTGAATTCTAGGAAGTGGGGAGGTTAATGATAACCTCTCTACTTAGTCTGTATCTTGTTCTTCATACAACACTTTCCATCATTATATGTAGTGGTGAGAGGTTGAAAATCACATCCATGGCTGCAGTTGGGTATGTTCTCATTGCTCCTGTGATGCATATACATGCTAGCTTTATTAAAGTACAGAATCGTTCAGTTGCAAATACTGTACAATATTACGCGTATGTTTTTAGTTGAAAATTCAAAAGATCGCCATGAATTTGTTCCAAACCCATCCACTGCGATCGATACATCCGATACATCCCTTACGATTGGACTTTCTCTCTGTTTTGTGGAAATTACCCTTAGAACATAAAGTAGTAAGGAAGGAGCGTGTGCTACATCTCCCATAATAAATAAAAGAGACAAAGTCGGCCATTTTGGATAATCATTTTATGACTTATTATTTGTTTGGTCGCTGTTTAAAAGTTGGTTTTTATGTTATATTTTGCCGATTATTACTAACTCAGATGTTTTAGTTTATAATAGGATTTTCTAAGGTTAAGTTGGTTTTTCAGTTACGTTATATAATACTCTCAGTGATATAAATATAGTTTATCTAATTCCGCTATCAAATGTGACACTTTACGTCACTCCTTGACGTTAGGTAACGTCACATTATTCATAACCTTCATATATCAGTTATGAAAAGTAGTTATGTAAAAACTTTACGTAACTGTTTATGTTCCAGCATAGAGATACCACATGAGTTTCAAAGAATAATTCATTAATTAGGTAGGTACTGTCAAAACTGACAATTATTCCATTATTTAAACTGTACAATTAACCCATTAATTCAATTCAATAGTATTTTGGGATTTATGAACAATGAAAGCATTATTCAGGACACGGTTATTTGAAGTACCTAAGTCAATTTTCTGGGTGAAAACATCATAGTAACAATACTTCTAACACCATTTGATTCCACTTCAATATTATCATTGTAATTGAAGATTTTATTGAGTATTATGAAAGCGCGGAATTAGATAAAACGTTGTACGTGAACACGTTATGAAGAGAGCGACATTGTTCAACACGCGTAATTTGCAGAACTCGCTGGCGCTCGTCTTGGCAAATATTACGCTTGTTGAACAATATCGCTCTTTTCATAACTAATTACGTAAATATCTATTTTAAGACAATGGTTAGTTGTAGTGCTTGTGGACGTTCAAAGACTGCTAAAAACGAAGCTTTGAAAATTACTTTTCATCGGTGAGTACATATTATCATAATAATTATAATCTGCAGATGTGAATATTGGTCTTTATGTTAAAAATTAAAAAAAAATACACATAGTTGTTCCTAACCTAAATTTTCACTTGACATGATATGACATGACATGGGCGTATCATTTTTATTTTTTAGTTTTTGAACAAATATATCAAATTTATTTTCAGCCTATTATTATTATTCAGAAAACTTCAAGCTTTTATATCATTTTATAATACACTTTTGTCACTTACAATATTCTCTATTTCACAAAATTTTAAGTTATTGGAAATATTAATTCCATTCATAGAAATAGTTTTATCCTAATTAAAATTGGGTACGGCGCCACTGATATATTCTATTCTGCGGCGGCCATTTTGGATAACCATCCCGGTTAACTGTCCTTGGCGTAAGGATCCTTCCTTACTACTTTATGTTCTAAGGAGTTACCTGACACGAATATTTATGTCAGCCTTGATATAAAAGCGACGAATGGACGAGAAATTTCACTTTTCTGTGGAATTAGAGACTATAATATGTCATACACATAGTTCAGTCAAGGCACAAGTCAAGGTACCCCATAATGCCCATGAAGATTCCAATGTATACTTGGTACATGCAAGTAAAAATTGCCTTTTGTGACGTTACTGTATTGATATTTTAACGATACGTCAAATCAAGAATAGATAGAGACGTCTGTCACCTTATTTTCTTGAAGTGATTATTATTCCAAGTTTACATAAGATTACAATGGAAACAATCTATAAACCTTAATTTTTATTGAAAACCAATGGTATCTTGAGTAAAAAACCGATCCATCCATCAATTTCACGACTTTTCATGTTTTTATTTATACCTAAATTGGACATGAATTTTAAATGTTCATGTCTTTATATAATTAACTTGGGTCGATTCTAATGAAATTATAACCATCAAAACAGAAAACGGTGAATAGCATTCAACTAACGAGGTACGTTGGTCGGTATTTAAGAGATCGGTATGAAATTACAAGTTTTACGTAAGTAATCATTTAACGTTATTACATTTTCGATTGGGGACTGAAATACTCATAAATTATTAAGTGAATTGATACCCTGGGTCACTTGAAGTTATTTGTAGCTGATTACATAATAGCATCATATTGAAAAGACAATTCCGCTCTTTGTTCTGTGAAAGATGTTTTTGCAAAATGGATACGCGTTGATGTCAAGTTGAGAAAGTATATCGTATTCATTCAATGGCTTGTAGTTTTAAAAAAACCCCAATCCTTCCTTTTTCTTTCTATTAATTATACATGAAATGTATGAAACAAAAAATACTATGTTTGAGCACGTGAGTTAGTTGAGGCTGAAACATGAATTGTCAACAGTAATTACACAAGTGGTGGTAATTTTTTGATAATTTCAACTAGATGAAGGAATCTTTGTTGCTATAGAAATCTCAAAATTGGACTAAGTCCACGAGTGGGATTTCTCAATAGCAATAAGGACGAGTGCTAATCCAGTTGAAATTATTTCGATTTGTTAGCATCAGAAACCATCAGAGGCATGTGCATTGAAGAAAGCGTTCGCAGACACAATTTTGCAGTGGTTAATTTGAAAATACTTTTCTCTACAACTGCTAGGAAAATTGACGTATTTCCCATAGCTGACTTAATTTCAAAACCAAATATTGCTCATACTGTGAAAAATATTATTTCTCACGGCACTTTGCCCACACCACATACATTAATATGGAGAATCAAATGAAATCGACAAAACTGAGTATTTTTCTGTCATCTTCAAATATCTAGTTAGTTGACACAAAATTGTGAGATTATATTAGAAATTTTTAAATTGTAAAAGGTAGTTTCAATCGTGCTCTGATGAAAATCCCAATTTCTATTAAAAATATTAGTTAAACAAAACATATAAGTGCTTATTTATAATATAAATAGTGACGATTTTAATGATACTTCGCCAGAGATATTGGAAAAAGCTGCAAAAGTAACTTAAGAATTGTTGCCGGAAATTTCATGAAAAGAGTATGAATTGGCGTACGAAAAATTTTTAGAGGTGAAGAAATACAAAAATAAAATCTTTTTAAATAAAATTATTCAACAGTTTAGAGATAGGATACTTCTGTGTTATTTTTGTTTCACTAATCATAAAAATGAATATTAGAATACTTTACTTGTTTAAATTTATGCAGTTGTAGAAAATGTATAGTGTGCAACATGTGCAACAACTCGTGAGAAAAGTTGCACAATATACCATATGGTTACTTTGTTGACTCGGATCAGTTGCCAACTATTAGAATAATTCGCTGACCGTGATAAAATTTTTAGTTAGAAGCATGCGCATTATGATGCTGTTGAAAGTGACAAGTGTAGTCACATCTTCTTGGTATTTTGTTTTAAATCGAATTTTTTTATTGTGAAAGACTAACGAAATAGCATACCATTTCCTTCTAAAATATGGTTTAGGTTTGAAAAGTACAAACACCTTGAACGTCAAACATACATTTAATTATTCATTAAGGTGACTGAGAATAGATATTGATAATTAATAGCGCATTCGACTATGTGCACTGTTGCGCACCCAGCTCGACTTTTTACAGTGTAGTGCAGCTTTCTATGTTCGGATTACCCACCCGAATGTAGTACATAAAAATCCACGGGTTTCGCTATGTGCATGGCACAAGTGCAGAGCAATTATTTTTGTTCGGCAGGTTGTCACCACTCAGATAGAGTTTGAACTTTTGGAGTAGGAATTTTTAGCAGTGCACTTACACATAACCTAATATTTCCAATAATTATAGTATCGTACCTACCCTGTACCTACTCAAACGTGAAACGTCCAGCACATTGCAACAATAAAAGAAGAGCGGCGGCTATGTTATTTCGCATTTTCTCCGTTCATAACTTACTGACACGGCACGGCTTCAGTTCTTTTTGTAGCCGCACATTTTTCAACGAAGAATATAGATATAGTTTGCTTTGTATCCTTTGCAGTTATCAATGAGAACAAAAGTTAGTATTAAATAGAATGGAGATGATCACTAATTTTTAAAAATAGCATATTCGTGATCTCCATGTCTGAAAACTACTATATGAGGTGATTATATATTTTGATATGTTTTACAATATAAATCATACAATAAATTACATAATTTTCATTCCAAACAAACAATTCCCCCCGCCATTTGTGAAGGCTGCTCTCATTGGTGTATTGCATTATGACGTACTAGCCCCTATACGCCTATCGACCTTAAGCAGCCAATCATATAAGTTCCATCATACTAAATCCGTATACCTGTGGGTATGTGTAAGACAGATGATGTTATGGGTTAGTACGTCATAGCACCGCTAACTTTTCATTACATTTCATTTTACAATTTTCCAATTTTAAATTAATATGTCGACTTCAAAATTTCAGGAAATCCATTATATACGAATTTGAGACATGATAATATTGTCTGCACACTAAGCCGGCATCATTATTTATTGATTGAGATATATTTGAAAGCATTTCATGTCTAGTTTCCTTT
>CAJUYH010004780.1:0-25747 GCA_910591685.1 Galerucella tenella | reverse complement strand
TACAAGACTACTTAACAAAGGTGTCACATGGTTCATATACTGTGACCATTGCATGAAACTTGCATACACTATTTTTTCTACGAAAAAGAAATTTGATTTGAAAAAAAATATAAAAAAAGCTTATATTTAAAATCATTTATTGAAATTTGTAAATTTTGACATATTCTTTTCCAGTTTTTTCAGGCAGTTTTGAAAACTGATTTTCCTATTAATTTCCCTTATTCGTTACAAAGCAAAAATAGCCTTATATTATAAAACAGTATTAAATAACACTAATAACAGTAAATTAGTGGGTAATAAAATTCCAAATAAACGAATCAACTCAAGTAAAATTGAAAGGTGAGAGGTGGGTGTAAATTTCTGGTTCCCGCGTGACGTAACTGCGCGGCTCGGACGCAATTTGGAGTAGAAATCAGCATACCGTGAGTAAGTGTATCGTTGTGGTATAGTTGAAATAATACCCTTCTTGGTGTGCGTCATCGATTGTTAATGTCTTTCTAACACATTACGTAGGAAGAAATGGAAAAAAGGCAGGTCTGTGATTAATCCTAATCAAAATATCACAATAATGAACCGTTTAAATGTATTACAAACGTTAACCCTAATCTTTGACTTACAAAAATTTGATTGGTTCATGTTTAGATTACGCTCAAGCTCAACCTATCAATCGAGAGTTTAAGATACTATGAAGGCGTTACTTCCGTAGCGGCAATAAGTCTTACGTCTTTTTCCACTGTCACACTGACAGTTCTTGACAGGTCTGTACTTTGTTGTTTACGGTAAATTATTATTTAAGAAAAGTGAATATTAATCTTATTGTTTTATTCATATGAATAATACAAAAATATGCATGAATACTCGGAAAAACATCAGTATTTTGAAAGTTCTTAAGTATTTTCAGTTAGAATAAGAAGCTGGTAATTATTAATGGCATATAGCCTTTCCGGATTTGGCTAAATACAATCCTGATGATCTTATTTATCAAATTTAAGGTTAGCTAAAATCATCAGGATTTTGCTGATGTTTTTTCGTGTATCTAGGCATATTTTTGTATTATTTAGATAATTATAACAATAAGATTAATATTCACTTCTCAAAGTACACACACTTCTCAAAGTACACACACTTCTCAAAGTACACACACTTCTCAAAGTACACACCTGACAAGAACTGTCAATGTGACAGTAGAAAAAGACGTAAGACACATTGCCGCTACGAAAGTTACGCCTTCGTAGTATTTGGAAAATACATGCTAAGAGCAACAAAACGTATATATCTTCGATTTGTGATCAAATGCTTCGAGTAGGTCAAAAATACTCTGGAATACGATAAAAATGACAGAGCGTTGCCGCGCGGCGCTAATATATATATAAAAGTTTACAAAAAATATAAACAGAGCTCTCAATATATTTTGTACCTTTCTCTTATTTCATATTTTTGATACATATCAGGTTCATATCATATTTTATATTGATATCCTCATTGGTCGTATTATTTTTCAATATTTACACAGTTAAAATTCATTTATTTTGTAAAATATTTACGTTTTTTCGTAGTACATTGAACTGTAGTACGCTAAGTACAGCATTATGAAGCTTGGCACCACGCGTGTTTGGAAAGAGCTCTGTTTAAAATCATCAAATTTGAATTTAATGTATTTATAAATGATCCAACTTTATATTAGCAAAGTATTATACTTACGTGCGGAAGCTTCTTTAATTGTTTTAACAACTAATGAAGAATCGCTAAAAGTACGCTTCATGTATGTACCATATTTTGTTAGATTAGTCCAAGTACCATCTTCACACATCCGTGTGTCTTGGGCACTGTTAGCTTCAATAAACAATTCTCCGTCATCTCCACTGCATACACCCATTTTACAAAGATTAGGATAACGCGATTTATTAACAGATGCTTTTATCATTCTATCTGCTTCAGAACCACTTTCATAATCTAGATTGTACTTATGGTCAATAAAAAATTTACATTTTCGTCTTGGACTTCGAAGTAATGTCGAAGGTTCATTCTAAAGAAACAAGAGTGATGTAAAATTTGTATAAAATGTAATGTATACAATATAATATAATAATCAGTCGGTCGTGTCAAGTCAAAATAACAAGAATGCGTTTAGGTCACACAAGATTTACGCACGACTACCTAATGAAAAAAGAAGAGAGCCCGATTTGTGATACATGTAATGTTATTATCACGGTAAAACACATATTGCTAGACTGTAAGAAATATGATATTCAGCGAAAAAATGCAAATTTACCATATGTACTATCGTCCATTTTTGATAGAAAATACGAAAATAACCTATGTCAATTTCTTAAGTCTTCAAAGTTGTATAATTTTCTGTAATTCATGCATCTATACCTAATGTACCTACATTAAATGGTTTCTGTCGCTAATAACCCCCAGCGGTTGATGCGACAATAAATTGGAAAAAAAAAAGTAGTTTACCTAAATAGTGCGGAAAGTGATACTTTTCCGCACGCTATTGCAGATGGCCGAACGACGCTTTAGCGGAGTTCGGCCAGCAATCGCGTGCGGAAAAGTCACTTTACGCACGTACCCTATTTTTTCTACTAGCATGCGGAAAGAACCCAAAAGTAATCATAAATCAACATTTCTCATTATATACATATCAACAAATTAATTATTATTATTTGACATTCATTTGATGAGGCTTATACCAGGGCCATCAAAAAATTATTGAAAAATAAGTTTTTTTTTTATTAAAAATTATAGCAGCATTATAATAAATTTATTAATTTTTCAGTCATTTGGTAAACTTGGATATACAAAATACATATTTTGAATATTCAAATGTCAGTATATTCCTCAAATGTCAATAAATTTACTTTCCGCACTAGTGCGGAAAAGTGACTCTTTCCGCACGCTTTTTAGTGCGGAAAAGATTCACTTTCCGCACGTTAGTAGAAAAAAAAACAATTTAATATAAGATGTGTAAAAATGTGGCTTATCAAAAAATATGCAGTGTAATTTATAACAATGGACATAACCCAGATAACTAATTTCCTTATGCCTTCATAAATTAGCTAAAATCAAATGCTGCCAAACTGCAGATTGAGGCCCGGTTTATCAATAGCCAATATTATCCATCAGTTAAGTATCCGTCGGATAAAAGTAACTAGCAGATAAAGTTCCAGTTTGTTTGGAAGCGGTTTATCAACTCGTTTTTATTCTCTAGTTTGTTAACTGACAGATAATGAAAGTTAGCAATGCTGACGAATGAATGGAAGCGATCTCATTGGTTTTTACAAGAACAAGGTTGTTAGGTTATTGGTGAATGTTTATCCCAAGGTTTATGTGTTTCTATTTTTCTTTCTTGGAGAGTTTTTGGTTGTTGATAAATATGAATTTTCTGAATGATTATATTCTGGATAGCGAAGATGACGAGGATATTGTGCAAGTTCTTGAGTACGAAAGAAGGCCTTATACAGTTAGGGAAAGAGTAGACAACTTCTAGGTTGCCCCATCCGTTTTTTTTTATTTTCTAATACTTTCTTATGTTTAGTATTTGCAATTTTTAGAAGCAAATTTTTCTCCTCTGCTGTGAAATTGCATCCTCTCTTTTTAATAGAACTAGTACTTTCCATTTTTTACTTTGCTCAAAATCCAAGTAAATTTGACACAACACCACAACGAAATCAAAACAAAAAAGTAAGGTTATGTAATAGACCTTAACCTGCAGATATCGACCTATCCGCCAGTTGAAATTGACAGATAAATATTGGACATTTTATCTGCCGGATAAAGTTATCCTGTTGTTGATAAACCGACCTTTCCAAAATAACTGGTAGTTAAGCATTAACTGACGGATAAATTGCTATTGATGAACCGGGCCTCAGAATAGTTGCCTTAGATTAGATTAGATTCGGCCTATTCCACTGTGCATTATCAGATCTGTTGTGATCCCCTGAATCTAGATTACATTTTTCAAGTAGCCAATCAGCTTCGGAACTGAATGTTTCATGTAAATTTCGTAGTCGCACTGGCATAGGATGTGTTTCCTCTCCTAGGTGACAGAATCTGCGCATGGCTTTGTCTGTCGACACCTTTAGCTTTACGTGCCTGATAAACTTACAGTGCCCTATTTTAACATATCTACTACGGCTTTGACAGTTTTCCTATTTTCACTTATTAGGTCATTCTAGTAAATCTAGAGATTTCTGTGCCATCCACTTTCTTGTATCCATAGTTATTGTTGACTTTGCGATGCCGCAGAAGGGTTCCGGTCCAATGAATGGCATTGATAAGCGACAAGCCTTGTCTGACCGTTTCACCCGCCAACTCGTTGCCCTTATGACCTTCGTGCCCTGGTACACATGGTACCATGACCTTCCAATGGTCTCCTAGTGCTTAGAATTGACCTCTATGAAATTGAGTGCCTTCAATGAAGCGTGGCAGTCGGTTAAAATGGCAACTGAAAGGTATGCATTTCCTGCCTTTTAATTTATTCAACGCAGTGGTGAATCGCCGCCACTTCCGCTTAGAAAGTTGTGACGTCCTTAGATAGGCTTATTGGAATAGCTATCCTTTGTGATAGCTCTTAAAATCCGGCTCTTAAGGGAACACCTTTCTTCCAGTCTTTCCTACCTGGGATATCTCTCCGAAACTTATTATTAAAAATTATCTGGTGACCACACCACAGTGAACATTAGCAATAATTATATGATTGTTGAATGATATGCTATTATTTGTTCTTAGCGATCAAAACATTTGTGCAACTATAATGTGTCAAATCAACAAGGATCGATCTTGAATGTATAACAACTTAATAAATTATCAAAGTATTCATTTGAATGATATTTTTACCTTTTTAATCTCCCTAAAACCATGTTCATAATTACGATGATCAATAAGGGTGTTGGTTGTTTTAACTTTCACTTCGCTTTGTTTGATGTATGACGGAGATCGTACTTCTAAATAAGCAATAGTTTTTATGGAAGGCTGGTAAGCAACGTGACTTTGGTTATGTTTATCTATATACAACTGGAAAATTTTCTGAACAGTGGGGAGGCTAATTATATTTATAGGTGGTAGCAGCTGAGCTTGCAAGATTTCCGATTTCTTTAAATGATTATTGGGAGGAATGTTAATGTTTTCTACAGATTCAAATGACATGTTAATTCCATCCAGTCTACATTTTTGCGTTGCTGCCGGTGCTGTACGTATATCAGTGTAGCACATGGCATTGCTAGTTTTAATTTTCAAATAATCAGTATCGCAAACAGCGTCTCGGCAACCTTTACGCAGCTCTACTTTGCAAGCAAAATCTTTCTGCTGAGGCTTAGTATTGGAACCAAAATCATTTCGTTTGCATTCAGTGTTGGAAGCAACGTGCCTTTGTTCAGAATTTTCAGTAGCAGCAGCAGTATTTTTGAGCTTCGCAGGCTGTTCAGTATTGCAGGCAATGTCTTCACACTTGGCAATTTCAGTGTTACATGTAAAATCTGTACCTCTTCCCGAATCATCCGTGCTGCATGCAATATCTTTACATTCTGCAGAATGCACAGTATTTGACGCCACATCTTTAATTCTCTTAGATTTCTGGTTTTCAATTGATTCTGAATTACTCGGATAATTTGTTTTTACATCTAATTGCGTACTTGTTGGAAAATCGGTTTCATTTAAAAGTCCTTTTAATGAATTTTTAGATTTTTTAGAATCGTCCACTAACTGCGGTATCTTTGACATATGTTTATTTTTGCTTAGAGGTTGATTGCAATCTGATTTATGTCGTAAATCCTGATCAATAATGCGAGACTTGAAGGGGAAATCATTACGAATATCTGATTTATTTTCCTGTACATAGTCTTTTTCTGATTGCTTATTTTGAACATCCGATTTGGCAACAGTTTCGGAAATATTATAGGTATCGGTGTTTGATATGGAATTTATGTGATCCTCAGATAGCTCACCCGTTACTGGAATTTCTAGAAAAAAAAAACATCTAAATTAAAACTAACCGAAAACAATAAGCACATTATTCTTCGACTTGTAAATTACGTAGGTATTCCTAATATGAAGAACGACATGTTTAGGAGCATCTAAATGTAGCTCTCTTCACCGTCCTTGTCACATTTATAAAGGTAAAAACAGTCAATTTGTTGAAAATCAAAACCATATTTTAGGAATTTTCAAGAAGGGGAAGGAAAAATAACCATTCCATTCTCCCTTCCACTTCTGTATAGTTTCTTCAATCGTTTTCCTAGCCCTTCTCGATAAATTAATCAATGATCTGTTTTAACCAAGAAAAGCTACATTTAGACACACCTGACATGTTGGCGTTCCATTTTTTATAATCTACCCTAGCAACACTATTTTGTTAAAGTTCGTTTTCTCCTTTGGTGAAACAAATCGGACTGGATTGTTATCTCTTGACGCAGAGTCGGATTTATAACTAAGTACATTTTTTGTTGAAAAAAACCTTTTGAAGTAAGACAAAGATCATATAGGTGATATTAATATTAATATTAATATGAATATTAATCTTAGTTTTATCCCTGGAAGTGTGTGTGATTCACGTGAAGACTTCCAAAATTCAAATTCGACACAGATAAAACTAGATCTGAGTTGTTAACGTTTTATTATAAAAAATTGAGGCAATTTTCTCCAAGCAGCAGAGTACTATAATGGTACTATTTTGCATGATTTCTACTTTGTAAAGCTAAGGAAGTATACAGTGGTTCACCTCAAGTTCATATTAAAATAACTATTGCCCTTGTAGTATATGTCGACGTACACCCGTATACGAGGTATCATCAACACTTCACATGTCATAAATAGATCTCCTGATGATCGGCGGCAGTCGGTATAAGCACACTGACCAAGTTACATCCTTGGTTAGGTACATGCCTATAGATGAAAATGTACAAACAAAGATCATAATGTTATTTATTATAAATTATTCACATCAACCAGTTTTATAAGTTTTTTGTAAAGTTCAATTATCGCAGTGTATGGCAGTGCTTTTGAAGTTAATTATTTCGGCAAGTGGGAAATAAATTACCTAATTCATGGAAGTTGAATACGCAAGGGTTAAAAAGACTTTAGAGATTATTCGGAAGCGTAAAAAAAGCTTTGTGTTCGAAAATTTCCAGCCTGACAAAGAGCAGTGGGACTATATTCTTCACCGCGTTTCGAATGGGAGTTGGAAATGATTGGATTGATGGTTGAAAACAAAATGGTGGTAAGCTGTAGGTGTACATGTTTTTAAAATTTTATCTGACCATTCCAAATCTGAAAATTTAACCACAAAGACTTACATCGACCTCATTTCAGTGCATAACAAATTTGATGGTAGGTTCCTGAACAATGGAAACGCGCCAAAATCGTCCTGTTTACAAATGGAGATAAACCGCTTGATAGCCCATCGTCCTATCGACCTATATGACTCTTGGATGTGGAAGGTAAAATGTTTGAGCATCTAATATTGCTTAAAGAAGAGATAGAGAGAACGGGAGGACTCTCTAAGAGACAGTACGGGTTTAGAGAAGGGAGACAGACAGTTGATGCCGTCCTGCAACTTATAAAAATTGCTAAGAAAGCTGAATCGTACTCTCCAGCCCACAGAAGAATATGTGCAGCGATAACCGTAGATGTAAGAAACGCATTAAATAGCGCATCCTGGCAGATAATTCTAGACGAACTAAGACGTAGAAAAATCATCGAAGCCTTAATCAGCATCATAGCATCGTACCTAAGTGAAAGACAAATAATTCTGGAAGCTGAAGGTGAGCAGAGAGCAAGGATGGTAAATAGTGGCGTTCCGCAGGGGTCAGTGCTGGGACCAATCTTGTGGAATGTGCTATACAATGACCTCCTCGAAATGGAGCTACCAAAAGGAACTGAATTAATAGGGTTTGCGGATGACGTAGCGCTTGTCGTTACAGCCAAGCATGAGGAAATTCTAATGGACAATAGGAACATAGCCCTACAGAGAATTGACAACTGGCTTAAAAGCAGAAAATTGGAAATGGCTCCGGAGAAGACTGAGGCCGTGCTCCTCACGAAAAAGAGGAAAATATCGCCAATCCAATTCACAGTGAAAGGAATCCCTACTCTTCCAAAGAACTCCGCTAAATACCTGGGAGTGTGGTTAGACACAAAAGTGACATTCTCTGTGCATAAAAGCAAGACTATAGAAAAAGCTGAGAAGACCGTCAGTGCGCTTCCTCTGGGTGCTTCCGAATATGGGTGGTGCTACATCCTCAAAGCGCCGTATACTATCAAGTGTAGTGCATTCGCAATTACTCTATGCTGCACCTGTTTGGCATCCTGCAGTAGCAAACTGACAGAAACTAACAAGAATACAGAGACTTATGCTAATCACAGTATGCTCTGCCTACAGGACTGTATCTGCAGAAGCAGTTGGAGTAATATCTGGTGTCCCACCCATAGACTTAATGGCAAAGGAAAGGTGCGAAAAATATAATGGAACACTGGGTTCAAATGCAAGAGAAAATCTGCTTACCGAATGGCAAGACATATAGCAAAATGGCACTAACGGGCGCTGGACATGGCAGGCTAATCCCAAACATCAGAACATGGGTTGAAAGAGGTTACGGTGAAGTGGACTACTTTATCACCCAAGCCTTATCGGGACTCGGATGCTTTAAAAAGTATTTGTATGATAGACAGAAGGCAAACGACCTATGTGTGTATTGTTCACTGTTAGATGATGCCGAACATACCCTATTTCATTGCCAAAGGTGGGCAGAAGCAAGAGCTGAATTTGAAACAGCAGAAGGGAAACCTTTCAACCAAACCAATATGATTGAAAGTCTGGTAAGGTCAGAACAAGGATGGCAGAATGGATACAAAGTGATTAGGTCTATAATCGAGACAATGGAAAAGGAAGAGAGAGAAAACCAGACTAGTTAGAAGACCACCGTAACGTGCTGAACTAATGCGAAGGCGGTTGCAGTACGCCGCGTGTAAAGAGTGTGGAAGTCTTTTTATTCGGTGGGCGACCCTTAAAGGAGTAGACACATGGCCGGTCGCCATAACATCAGACCGGTATCGTCTTGTAGAAGATTTTTGTTACCACACACAACAAAAAAAAACGATGGTAGGTATATAACTTTTTGGCGGCCTTTTAGAAAAGAGAATGAAAGAAATTACTATGTAGGTAAACCGACTACGTGCACTGGCAGGAGACTGAAGTTACTGAAATACCGATTGTAGTTATATGTATATTTGCACGTTTGTATGTAGACATGTAGTTTGGCCAGAGTGCTAATACCGACTGCCACCCAATCAAGAGATCTATTTATGACATGTGAAGTGTTGATGACACCCCGTATCCGGGAAATAAACATTTTCTTATTAGTTTTGTAAACCAAAAGCGTCACTAAGAAAAATTATGGCTCAATAAAATTCCATTTACCTCCAGTGTTCATTGGTTATAAAAAAAAGTCAACACTCTGTATCTAATTAACGATAATACTTATAAAATATGTTGTCCGGTACCCTCTTTGTAGAATATTTTGTTTCCAATAATATGTTCTGGGGTCGTATTCTTGACAAGTGAGCATCAAAATGAATACAGTATAGCCGAAATTCATCAGTACTGTCATTATTTTATTTTTTTAAGAAATACATATTACTGACATTTTATTACATGTTAAAAATGTGCTCCTCCTCCTTTTGTGTTGCCCGTACAAAAACGGCAGGTTTAGCCATCCCCAAATGTATGCGTCTGGAGACGTGAGGTCTGGAGAATGTGAAGGATAAGGGGAGTCAGTAAATCGTGAAATGAATCTACCTGGAGAATATTCCTGAAGAAATTGACGAATTGAATATGGTAAATTGCCCGGTCCTGCTGGGAAAATTGGTCCTGTAATGCCAAATTATGTGCACGACAAAATTGACGTAAATCGGGAATAAAGCGTTTTAAAATTTGTATGTACCTCTGTTGGTGTGACTTGCCTACCATTCTCTTCGATAAAGTACGGACCCATGAATCTGTGTCGCGAAACCAGATACTTACTTTTGCACTATGTAGAGGATCTTCTTGAACCTTATCTGGTCTGGCAAAGCCATACTGTAACGCAAGAATTCTGGCGCATATTCCACCATGTACCTGAATCACATACGAAAATGCACCCTGCCCCTTTAGGACAGGGAGGTTATTTTTAGCGAAGGTTCAACGCTGTTCTTGTCTGACTGGCTTTCGTATTTTCTAAGATTCGCTCAAAAACACGTTCATGATTATTGTTGTTAGCTGTCCTGGGACACCCCGAGTTTTTTTTTCGTTGGCACAATACATTAGGTACCCGTAATTCTGAACTTTTCAATAACCTTCAAAACTACAGCACTACTTTGAAAGTGTGAATTGATCACACACGCAACGCAGACTTGCACCATTATGTCGACTTATTCCGTGTGAGCTAAAATATTGCTCTACAATTTTAACAATTAGGACCTACTAATTAATTATTGAATGTTTACTGGATAGGTCTATACCTCGGTCTATACTTACTAGTTAACTTCGGTATGACAGTGAGCACATAGAGACACCTATGTTTCAGTACTGTTTATTTCCGGCTATACTGTGGCTCATCAATATACAGGGTGTCTAGAAACTCTCATGCCAAACGGAAACTACAGTTACTAGAGGTGATTTTAAGTCGGTTTAGCTTAAATTACCTTAATCCGAAAATGCTCCCTAAGGAGCCCTTTGAAGAAGACTTCCCCATGAGTTTTCTTCAAATTATTCAAAAATGCCGTTACTTAAAATATTTAAACTTGGTATAATCAATAAACAGTTACAAACCAGTCGTTCGCTGTAAATAATTTTTTTTCAGATCCATCAACAGCGTGTCAGTCGGGGAGACCAAAAGGTTTTTTTTTTTAATTTTCATTTTCAAGTTTTTTATGTGTCCGACACCGAATTAGGAAAATTCAAGATAATTTTCATAAAAAATATTCTCTTCTTTCAAATCGATATATCATGAACCGTTTTCGAGAAAAACAAATTTAAACTTTTTGTGTTTCTTACATAAAATCATGTTGGATTATAAAATTGAATATGTAATATCAAGTTGGCTTTGAAAATCAACAAATTGTACAGATACTGGTAACAAAAGTCGTAAGTATTAAGTTGCTTACATTGTTTTGGAAATTTCAAATTAATTTTATTTCGTGAGGGTATAAAACGAGGTATAAAACAACAATCAACATTAAAAAAACAAAGTTAGAGATAATTACCAATAGAAATTAGAGATTCAATCTTACAAAATATGCTCTACATGACGACCATTTGTCTCAATATACAAATTTATTCTTTTCGCTAAAGATCGTTTAATTTTTGCAAAAATTCCTGGATTATTTCTAATTTTATTACAAGCGTTTTTAATTCATTGCCACAGCTGATTACGGGTTTCCATTGGAACAGTATAGACTAGAGATTTTAAATAACCACAAATACAAAAATTACAGTTGCTTAAATCTGGAGATCTTGGAGGCAAAAAAATTGTTCTAACAATACCAAATTCTACTAGGATTTGGATCCAGTGAAGTGCGAGTACCAGGCACGGTTTTATCAACACCTTCTTGGTGTGCGTCATCGTTTGTGACGTATATCCGGGTTTTGGGTATGTCGTTTATTAAATTTGCTATTTTGACAGATGGCTAACCTATATCTCCATATCCCATTGAATTTCAATTATATTCTTTCTTGTATTCAGGGTGAACGGAAACTCGAACCTGTCATTTTCTTTCTTATTTCAAATGGAACATCCTGTATTTTATAGCAAGAATCTTCGATTATGTAACTTTAATTTTTTTCAAGCATTCCCTATACCAAAAGTTTATAAAAACACAGTTATTTTGTAATATTTATTGTAAGATATAACTACTGACCTATTATGTGAAAGCATTAAACGTTGTATGTAACAAAAAATCCTAATTAATAATAAATTTTAATGAACAATTCATTCTAAACAAAACTAGCAACGAAAAGTATAATCCCTACCGTAATATTAAACTATAGGTTCAAAATGTTCACCGTTAACATCAATGCAATGCTGCAGAATAGTTCATATGATTGACTAACATTTCTCAGCATATCAACGTTATCAGATCGAAATGCCGCACTAATTATCTCTTTCATGCCATCTCTAATAGCCGGGGATTTTATAAACTTATTCCTTACAAGACCCGAAAAAAATAAATATACTTTTATTAAATTGGGTGACCGAGCTGGCCAATCAATTGGGCCCCCTCTTACAGCATTGCATTGATGTTAACGGTGAACACTTTGAACCTTCAGCTTAATATTACGGTTAGAATTATACTTTTGGTAGCTAGTTTTGTTTAGAATGAATTATTCATTAAAATGTATCATTAATTAGGATATTTTGTTAAATACAACGTTTATTGCTTTCACATAATAGGTCAATATTAATAGTTTACAATAAATATTACCAGATAACTCTGTTTTTATAAACTTTGGGTATAGGGAATACTTTACAAAAATTAAAGTTACATAATCGAAGATTATATTTTTACTATAAAATACAGGGTGTTCCATTTGAAAGAAGAAAGAAAATGACAGGTTCGAGTTTCCGTTCACCCTGTATATAAGAAAGAATATGATTAAAATTTAATAGGATAAGGAGATACTGCATCATGTTACGAAACTCTGTATGGCAAAATACATTTTTTTTCTTCAACGTACAACAAGCTACAGAGCGTTGATTTACCTACGATTTTCACATAAACGTGTCCATATCGTTTGAAGGACTCTGTATAACGTGGCAAAACCTCATATCAAAAGCTTCAAAAAAATGTAACCAATCCGAATTCGGTATAATATACAGGGGTTCCTATTTGAAAAATCACATGTTTGGTTTGTAACGGAGTTTTGCAGCACTCTGTATAATTCGATATAATTTCAAAATATGGACCTTCAGCCCATCTACTATTTTTGTTAATAACATTTTTTGATATCTCTTAAAATATCCCATATACCGAAGTTTGTCGTAAGATTGGTACACCCTGTATATACTAATGTATGAGTTCAAAAAAAGATGAAAATAAATCAGGATGGAACTATCATTTTCAACTCCACGAGTTCATCCATATCTCAAAGTAATATTGTGGTTTGACTCGAAGAACTACACTAAAAAGTTGTTTATTCTACCTTTAGTAACATAATCAATATGCACATCGTCACTTGCGCTTTCACTTTCAGTATCATGAATTGTATCCAATTTAGCTTGTACTATTTCGAAATCGCTCATTTCTGCAGAATACCGATCCGTCATTACAGGTTCAGTTCTAAATTTATCTACAGTCCACTTAACGTCTTCATTCCGTCTGGTTAACGGCCTTTCATGATTAATACCTAGAAACATAAAATGTTTTTTATATCACACTCTGGCAGTATAACACATAATGCCAACTGAAACTTATTTAGTAATTGCCCACAACAACCTAAACTCTGTACTAAACAAGCATCCCTATAAAATTTTACTACAAATACGCCGCTTCACCCTATAGCTTTATGCAATAAAAAAACCGTTAGTACCGTTAGTACTGAAACATAACGTTCTTCGATGAGCATTCAAACTACACAATCTCACTACCCTTTAAGCAGAAATGTAATTTTCCGCTTTATAAACAATAAGCATTCTTTCACGGTATAATAGGTTGGAAACCGGATGACTCATACATAGATGCTGCCTAATACCACAGAACACCTTAACTATACAGAAGCGTCTTTCTTGCACATGCGCGAAGCTTGGCTTGTTATTCGTCAACCTCCAAATTTTTAGGAGTTGCTTGTTTTGAATTTGTAAAGTGAATGAAGTGTTTGGTATAATTTATTTTGAACAGTTTTTTTGGGACTTTAATGATTTGATTGTGTTTTGTGTTATCATTTATCGCGTATCATATTTGTGGTTACAAAGTGGCTAGCAACCAAGGTGGGAGTGTTTGTGCTTATCGAGGATAAGACGACGTCTCTCTTTAGATTTCCAAGAGATGTTGAAAGGTATGGTTCAAAAATAAAAAGTTCACAAATAAAAAAACCTAACAGAAAAATTGTTATTTTGAATCATTTGTGATCAAGGGTGTTTGTATTTTTATAAAGAATTATTAAAATATATATTTCATGTATTTTTTTTCATTTGAACTAATCCTCTAACTTGCTACTGTTGTGATAGAAAGTAAATTCTTGAATCTCAACATCATACCACAATTTCATCACAATGTCGGCTGAATAAAGTAACGAAAATGATTGAGGTTATTTCTGAATCTATATTTAGGATATTAAAGTTTTTTGAGTACTTCAAAACGTTCATTAATGCAAAATTCAGATGACAAATACTGAAAACACTATTTGAACATTAAATAGGTACACCACTTCGGTGGTATTTTACACTCTTTCCGAAATAAGAGGTGATTTGGTATTTTTCATATCTACTTCACGTACTTTTTATAAACGCGTCGTAAAAGTGCCTAGTAACTGAAATTATTTTGGTAAATATCCAAGTTTTCCGTATGTATGTGTTGGAAATAAGTGAATGTAGATTGTTGATCAATATAAGGAAGCATTCAGAACAATTCGGTAGAAAAAATTAATGTTCAAAATTATTTAGACATTCCTAGGGCCCTTTCTTTAAATGCAATAATTGAAACTGTCTCAATTTGAGTTCAGGAGCATAAATGCTAAGTACGGTCTACATAATTAAAACTATAAAATTGCGCGAACCAGCTTATCAGAGGTTTCCAAGGCAGATCACTTGAAATATAAATCAACCGACAGTTTGAATTTACCGCCCAGAAATGACATTAAACAAGCCAAGCTTTAAATCAAGGTCATGAAAATTTGACCCCAAAATATCAAAGAGCCGCCGTCAAGTTGCGTTTCTGTATAGTTAAGGTGTTCTGTGCTAATACCCTTCTTCATTTGCAATATCTCGTGTAGTACGATTGAAACAATTCATAAGTGTTGTGTGTTGTCATTTTTGACATAAAAATTCGATTCAAACATAAAGGTCATACCGTTGATTACAAATAAATGTAAGGCTTTGCGTATCTTCTCAAACTTATCAATCAACGGTTATACTAAATAGAATGTGTCCAAGTGACGTGACGTTCCCATGGATGGGGATATCATTTCTATCGAGAACAGAAGTTAGAGACAGTGCTTCCCCCTTGCCCCTAACTGCACTACCTCTAGAGGTGGCTCGGTTCCGATTACTTGCTCCGTTTAGTTGATCATAACCTCAAACCATAACGAAACAATTGAAATTTGAATTTATTGTGAAGTGCCCTCATAATGTGTGAGGGCTTATATGCCAACACTAACAATTTCATTACAATCACGAGAAGGGACAATGAAACAAACTTATCATATGATATTTAGAAGGCAAAAAAAAAACAAAGACGGGTAAAGTGAACATAACGATTTTCTCCAAATTACCTTCTACCTGCATATTTTTTAATATTTCTATTATAAACTAAATTCTCTACTCATTATTTTTTCGCAATCATTTTAGAATTTCCTACTCACTTTGAGATTACCTATATTAGAATTTAGTGTGAAAGTTTTCCGGTGACAGAAAGTCGGTCAATAGAGGAGTTCAGTCTAAGGTCAGTGTGGCCAACAAAAAGTGGTTTTTCTGACAAGAATGACAGTTAATGTCTACCCCTTAAAACATAGGATTTTTGCATGTTTTTTTATCATAGCGAACATCTATATTGCTATATTAAAATAATGAATACACCCCCGAAGCGTAAATCTTGGAATTTAAAATGACTTTTTAGCTGAATACACAGCATATCGGTGGCCAAAAATTCTAGGAACTCTTGCCATGTCACCATTTAATGTCTGTTATTCTGTCACTGGTTATGTCAAATGTCAGTTATATTTATTTTTGTTGATATTCGTTTAATTGTGTATGTCCATTTTCGATTAGATTTTAGTAGCATTTCTAGTTAGTTGTATCTCTATTCTTCTAATTACTTTTTCCACTGACATCTGACATAACTAGTGACAGATAACAGAAATGAAATGGTGACATGCCAGGAGTTCCTAGAATTTTTGGCCACCGATGTGCTGTGTATTCAGCTAAAAAGTCATTTTAAATTCCAATATTTTCGCTTCGGAGGTGTATTCATTATTTTAATAAAGCAGTATAGATGTTCGCAATGATAAAAAATATGCAAAAATCTTATGTTTTAAGGGGTAGACATTAACTGTCATTCTTGTCAGAAAAACCACTTTTTGTTGGCCACACTGACCTTAGACTGAACTCCTCTATTGAAAAGATCGCACCTTGAATAATGATGTAAAGAACAATCATACTGATTGTCTGGCTACTCTAGGCAGGAGTAAACATAAAATCACCTTTTATATCATCTAATTCGTTTTGGTTTATAATGTCATCTATTTTAGCTAGTTCCTCATCATCGATAACATCGTCATCACTCGTAGTAGGAGGCTTAAATGTGTCTTCGCTAGTTGTTTCTTCTATATGACGTACTGCAGTTTCCACATCACTTTTTTCCGCTCGAGCCCTTAACGCCTCTTCTTGGAGCTCTTCAATAGAAGTTGCACCTAAAAATGACAGAATTGACCCCCCAGTAGAATAATTTAAGAATGTATCTGTTTTGCCTAATTATCAAGTAAAAAATTTTTTTGTCGGAAGCGTTTTTATTGATTGTATTGTAATGTTTTTCTTATTTATTTAAACTGTTTTTAACGTGGGATGAAATTATACTCTCACTATGGCTAATTACTATCGATTTATTAAAGAAACACTTACACACTATAATAATCTTAATTTACATACACACTACTTAATGTCTATTAATTTATCTACACACGGTATAGTAATTGTCCTAATTTATCTTCAACACTATTTATATTCACTTCTGTTCACTCACTGTATACTGAAACTGTTTACCGATTCACTGTATACTGAACAACTGTTGACCCACTCGAAAATCCGTTATATATACTCCTTTTCGAATCTCTAGAACCTTCGCGATAAACCATTGTATGGTCTGGTACATTTCCAGAACAGTCTGGATATTACCTGCGAAAGAACATTTCTAGAAAAGGTCGAATTCATCGTTTGCGACAGGACCGGCTTCGGAATTAGTGAGTTCGTAACAATGCCCCCTCCTTAATAGTAAGTTCCTCCTGGAACTCTTGTGTAGCCGGGACTGGATGTTTAAATCGGCAACTGGATCAATTCCTACACTTTCCGGTCGTATGGAAATAACAGGGTACTGTCTTCATCGGATACTGATTGCGTGGGGAATAGCTACAGATTAAAATGTGGACATCGGTATCTTCGAAGATCACTTCTACCATATTCCTAATGACTCGCCAATCCAACTGGTTGCTCTCTATCTTAGGCATCGCTAGTTTCTTCACGTTGGATTCCAGCACGTGGTCTCGAAGACTTCGTAGCGCTTCCCACACATTCCGGTAGGTGGATCGATCTTGAAATTCGTCCTTTGTTACGAGATAGAAGATGTGTCGTGAGTTGTGTCTGAGTTTCAGTGTTTTGCCAGCGGTCGGAATCTGTTCTGAAAGTTTTTCTGATTGTCCAAACTTCTTTCGAAAGACGAATGCCAAACCTCGTGCATTTCTGATATTGGCTGGGATGTTGTGTGCCAGTGAATAGTCTTCTGGGATCGTGAACAAATCTTGTCGTTGCTCTGTAGTAACTCCAAATCTCGCTTTACCGGTACCTCCATATGCGTCCATAAATTCTTCGAAGGCAGGGTCAGGATCTTCCCGGATATGGTTCACTCCTTCTTCCTTGTCATGATCTCCTTCGAATGGCGCTAGTCGATTTTGGTGGACTACTTTCGGTTTTCCATTGGGAATCTTACTTATGCGATAGATGACGTCGTTGATCTTCTTCTTGATTAAGTATGGACCCTCCCAAGATTTTTGTAATTTTGGGGAAAAGCCTTTTCTCCTAGTTGGGTTGTGTAACCATACTTTGTCCCCTTCTTTGAAACTGCCTTCTGTAGCCTGCGTGTCGTACCGTTTTTTCATTCTGTCGCTGGCAACTTGGAGATTCGTTCGAACCAATTCGTGTACATCGTCCATCCTTTTTCTCAACTGGATCACGTAGTCTTCTCCCGCTAGATCTTCTCTAGGACGACAACCAAATTCCAGGTCATATAGTCTCTTAGCCATTTTTACGTAATTATTTATTTATATTATCCCACTTCTGACACCAATGTAATGTTTTTCTTATTTATTTAAACTGTTTTTAACGTGGGATGAAATTATACTCTCACTATGGCTAATTACTATCGATTTATTAAAGAAACACTTACACCCTATAATAATCTTAATTTATATACACACTACTTAATGTCTATTAATTTATCTACACACGGTATAATAATTGTCCTAATTTATCTTCAACACTATTTATATTCACTTCTGTTCACTCACTGTATACTGAAACTGTTTACCGATTCACTGTATACTGAACAACTGTTGACTCACTCGAAAATCCGCTATATATACTCCTTTTCGAATCTCTAGAACCTTCGCGATAAACCATTGTATGGCCTGGTACATTTCCAGAACAGTCTGGATATTACCTGCGAAAGAACATTTCTAGAAAAGGTCGAATTCATCGTTTGCGACAGGACCGGCTTCGGAATTAGTGAGTTCGTAACAGTATGCTTGGAGGCATGGTCACCTATGAAGCCTTGGTCTGGTGGCCGAGCTGGAGCTTGAAACGTGCGCGCGAGACAATAGAAGTCTAAATTTTTAGGGCTCGCGGCTAGACTCTATAAATGGAAGTGGTCCGTTCTTAACATTAACTTTTCTGACCACCAATCTAACAAAAGGTCAAAAAATGGAAAATCACAACAGGTAGTATAGTTCTTTTTACGATCTAAGAAACTGACTTGACTTAGGCTTGAGATGCATAAAACTTTTCTGATTTACCGTGCTGAGCCGGACTATACCTGATGAAAAAGAAAAACTACTAAGTAAATGTATAATAAGAATGACCCAACAGTCTTATAGGGTATTCAGGTATTCACGTCTAATACTTATTGCTTTATTGCATGTCATCCCATCTCAGGACAGGTCAGTTTCTCAAATCGTGAGAAAAACTATACTCAAATTATTGGCAAAACAAATTCTAAATGGGTTAAGCATGCAGAACGTATATATTTACACGTATAAAATATTAATACTTCAACTCATAAGGAAAAATCTGAAATGAAAATATTGAAATAACCTATCTAGCTTTATCAAACATAGAATCTATGGTGAAATAAACTTTGTTAACCCTAGTATCCCACTTATATAACTCATAATACCAAAAAAATAATAAATACCTAATTAAATACAAACTAGGTATTAACAACAAATTCTTTCGTAAACCTAAGCCATAGAACTCCACAAAATAGAAGAAAGAAAATAATTGAACAGAAACTTCCGTTTTTCAATCAAATCATTAAATTGGTGTTTGACTGCCCTCTCCCAGGAAAGATAGACTCGCATATAATGTGTGCGTGATGGTTAGATGTGAAACTTCCTGGGCAGAAAACCAGAACAGCTGAATGGATCTCAATTCCATCAAATGCATAGCAGGAAAAACCCTAAAATAAATGGTATGAAAATCCAACCAAAAGAAACTTATAGTAAGAGGTAAGAATTGAGAGGCTTCTTAATAAATGTCAGCTATTTTTTCTTCATACAAAGAAAAAAGTCGCAAATAAGGATTAGCCACTGAGCGAAAATATCAAAAGAGGTTGGAAACTTATATAAATGCATTTCCCATGTAAGGAAATTTATATGTTTGATAAAAAGCACAATCAACCAAATGAAATTGTATAATACTGGACTCCGATTCAAAGAAGAATCATCCAGAGGCATCACAGCCTACGTCATCGTTTCGAGGATGGCGTTTGGTGAGTTAGATATTCCAGTGGAGTGGAGAGAGAACGCACTAAATTCTGTCTTAGTTTAGTGTGACCGTCATGGCCCATTCTTCTTTGAATCGTACTCTACTAATAATAATAATAATAACGAATTAATACGTAACTATAGCTGTTAGGGGTTGCACAGACAAGAAGAACAATTTGTACGTGAAGTGTATTATCCTTTTAAAAGAAATAACTTTCGGAAGTCACCAAAACGACCCAAAATACTATTGTCTCCAAGACAAACACCAGGCACTAAGGCCCAGTTTCACCAACAGTTTTAATCCCGATTTATTTCTTAAGTGGAGCGTCTAATCATGAAAACATATTGAAACGTTTCACCATGCTCAAGAGCGGAATTAAATCGACTGATCGCGATTTAATATAAATCGGCCATTTTTGGTGGATTTATCTGTGTGAAGTCCGATTAGTTCAGATTTCAATATTATATTATAGATGAGGAATACATATTTTGGAATATTTGTGATATATTGTTCATTATGGCATTTCGAAGCGTTTATGATTTTGCCTTCGAAGACGATAGTGGTGAAGATGAATTTATTTTTCATCGTCCTTCATAGATTCATTATCAGTTTTTGTTCTCAATTATATTTATATGTGAATACTTTTTGATAATATCTACTAAGATCTGTTTATCCTCCACTGTGAATGTTGGGTCTCTCTTTTTTTTCAGCTTCTGCACGTCACTCATCGTTTATTCACTATTGTAAGTTTATTATTACAAAAATAAAATACCCAGACCAGAGCGGTGTAAACACAAAATATTATTTAGGGTTATGTTTACGTTATTAAATCTCAATGACTGACTGACACAGAACTATACATCTTCACAGAACAATAGAATTTTCTATACTCCATAACGTTGCCAAAATGGTTTGCTGATCTAATCGTGATTTGATAAATCGCGATTATCTCGGACGGGTTGGTGCATAGTGAAACGGGAAATATTGTTAAGTCACCTTAACTATATTAAGTAGAGCTTAATTAATCCGAGATCAATCGTAATTTGGTGAAACTGGGCCTAAATCAATTGGTAGGTTTCAAAAATAAGCTCATAAATGGATGATTTGGATCACATTAATTTCAAAGCTGACACAAGTTCTATTGCAATGTTCCAACACCAAAATGCCCAAATAAGAAAGGTACATTTTCCGAGCAGGATTGGTAGCACTATTCCTGGTGGGTATCCTAGATGGAGCTACTTTGGATAGTTTAATAAAACACAATTACAACCAATAAAATTAAACCAAAACACACTGGGGTAACCCTTATATACCTCTCAACAAGCTCTCGTTCAGTAGACCTAAAGAAGAAGCCTCAATATAAGACAAAATAAACTTATTTAACAACAACCACATTTAACCATACTCCCTGTGGTTAATGGACACCGTCCGAGACCATCTCTCTCACACACACACACACATTTAAAAGACTCAAGATGTTTGCCTGTCTGTGCATAACAGGTGCGATGGGAAGTAGCATATCTGTGGCAATGGAAGTAATGCTCAATCTTCCGCCTCTGACTCTTGGCAACAATTAACGACAACCAACAATATCCAACTAAACTGGGATGGGTTAGAAGCTTGCAGTCAGGAAGGGACGTTGGTGTGGTACACTGATTGCTCTAAAACTGATACAAAAACAGGAGCTGGAGCCCAAAAAACAGAATATCTTGATCCCTGGATAGGTGAAGAATCTTACCTACATCCATATTGATATCACTTTTTGATTCCTGAAGTGGTAGATCATCTACATTAAATTCATCATACATATGTACAGCAGTTTCGACTTCACTTTTGGCTTCACGTAGGATAACGTCCGAGGTGGTATTTTCTAATTTAAAGTCTTGTTCTAAAACTGATGCTGTAGGGAATTGCACTCCCAACTTGATTATGTTCAAAACTTTTTGTACTTTATTTATTAACATTTTATTTTGTTCAATTTTTGAATTTAGCTCCGTTTCACTATCAACTTTATGTTTAGAGCGTGGTGATATTACCTGCCTGAAAGAAAATTAATAAATAAAATATTTGTAGCACAATAGAGATTTGGAGATTAAGGCACACGTTTATCTTTTTCTACAGTTAAAGGAAAAAGATTGGATATTTAGTTGTGATACATTTTATAGTATATCAATTTATTTGGAACTACTTATATTTCCTATCACGACCAGAATTTTTTTTTATATAATAAGTTATAACGGCTTTGGATGCAAGCTGGTCTGTCAAATGATAGAACTCTCCTAACATTGACGTAGCTACAACCAGAGATAAAATACTGGCTACAACTAACGTTAATGTTAGGTAATATGTTTAATACATTTCATCCTTTGTTGCTTCTACTACAATTTTCATATTTGACTGTCTCACTACCATGTTAGTCAATTTATATTATAAGTTCATATAAACAATTGCAATATAATAACTTACTTGCCCAATTTCACCAATCATTTCCTAAAGTTAGGTAATACCTAAATTAGATTTTGGAATTGCTAAGTGAAATTTTCGTTTTACCACGCGCTAAGAATTACTTGAGAGTGACAATATTGGGTATTTTCTATCATGTTTAGGCGTTTCTTAGCGCATGGTGAAACGTAAATTCTATTTTGTCATTCCAAAATCTGATTTAGGTATTACCTAACTTTAGGAAATGGTTGGTGAAATCGAACAACACTATGTCTTATTTTAAAGCTTACTTATTAGGCAATATTATGTTAATACCTAAGAAAAATATAAATTCCAATCAGTTGAACGGCAAGAACATTTTATACACTTTGTTCTAAATACGTAACCCATTAGTGTTTTCAAAACTGATGTGGTTGTTGATAAAAGACAATTAAAGCATCTACTTGTAATCACCGTCATCCTCAAAACTCTCGTGGACGAGATAACCAAACTTATCTGAAATAAAAGCCTTTATTTTACTTTTTAATGTAGCAGTAGGGCTAAAATGGAAACGACGTAGAAGCTTTTCTTTTAACTATAAGCTATAGAGGACTGAAGAGCGAAATGAAATTTTTGGAGAAAACTAGTCCAACCCATTTGATTGATTCCAACTGTATACAGTTCAAGATTTGAAATTGTTACAAAAATCTCAATAACCAATATTAAAACTCGATCAATTGACAATTGAAAAGTTAAATGCAATGGCGTTGGATAAAAACATAATTTCGGGTATTATGCTCATAGTTGCTTAAATACGAATGAAAAAACTTATTCAACGGTAATTTAAGAAAAAATACCAACTGAACTTACATGAAACCATCAACAAATTTAAATATAAATACATCACACCTATTCCGAAAATCACAGATCATGATGATTAATTGTAGTACAGGATTGTTAAAAAGTAAAACAATATATTCACATTCAATATACCTTCAATTTATTTCGACATTAACAGCATAGATTGTACAAGCTTTAAACAAATTGATGTCATCGTTATATAAATTAACAACTACAATATACAAATCTGACATTGTCAATACAACTTTTATCTGTGCATACACTATCACAAATTTTTTTAAATTCTCGTTACAACTAAAATTAATAACCTAAGACGATCATCCAATAATATAAATACATAATTATGGGAGATCCACCAATAAATACATCACATTACGTCATAATTATAACGTAAGTTTAGCACTACTTGAAAGAAATCAAACACCCGCAATTGAAAGAAAAACTAAGTATAAGTTAGATGGAAAATTTCTTACTATAGGTCATTTGATAATAGATTTATTTGTTGACATTTACCAATCTACTAAAAAATAAAATTTGTGAATATGACTTTGTGATTTTGATATTTCTGCATATTTGAAAGATAATTTTTTACTGAATATAGTAACCAATCAAATTACTTAATTTCAAGTCATGTGTCAAATTTCATCCAATCACCGCTGTACTACAGCGATATACCCTACATGTGGTGTTATCAGTTTGGTGTTTATGTTTTATTAAAAATTAACTAAACGTCAAACTGACAACTGGATTAAAAATGTCGGAAAGATTTGGTATTGCATCTAACGATTCAATTAATTTACCAATTGTACTTTTTACAACTGTAATTTTAAATAAAAATGAAAAAATTTTGATTAAAACTAATGAAGTTTGTATTGAAAAGTATTAAGCGTCAGATTGACAATCAATTTTTTGATATCTACAAAGTAAAAAATTATCGAATACTCCTCGGGTCTTGATAAATACTCAAAATTTTGTCGTAGAGAATCCTTCAAGCGTGTTGCTCAAAGATAATAGCCCTCGGCCTGCGGCCTTGGGCTATTATCAAGCAACACGCTTTCAGCATTCTCTATGACAAAATTATCTCGGTATTATCAAGACCCTAGGGGTATTACTACTGAAAATACGTTTAGCTATAGTTAATAATTAACATTCTATTGTAATAATTAACATTTTATTGTTAATAATCGGTAGTTAAATCAATGGGCCAAGACCAACCACGACTTTAGACAATAAAACTTTTCACGAGCTGTATAAGATCAATGGAACAGAACAAAATTAATAAAATATGACCAACTTTAAATTAAATTGAACCTTGAAATAAGAGCAATTATATAATTTATGATAAAATCAGCAAATAGAAACTAGGAATTGATCATACTGTAAAGGTAACCGATTATACGCTTGACGAAGTGGTTTAATTACATCGGTTTTGCGATAGTAACCACTCTTCGAAGTTCCGAAAAAAGACAGAAAATTGGATCATTGACGCATCTGAACACGCAGAAATGCATTTGGAAGTAGACTACGTTTCACATAAGAAGAACCCACTAGAGTCTAGAAGTTGCAGTCGTATGCGCGAAGAAGCTGCATATAATATTTGAACATCAATATCGGTCAAAGCCTTAGGCCACAATAGTGGGTTCTTCTTATGTGAAACGGGGTCTAGTTTTCGTCATTCTGTGAAGAGCGAAAATATGAATTTCTTGAGGAGACTTGAACGAAAACTTGGAAGGTATTTTTAAAAACCGGGTATTCAATATGAAGTGAGTTAATGGCACTGATTAAATGGATGGAGTGGTGAAGACGATTCGGAATAGCTTCTGTAGAAAAAGTTTTCCAAGATTTTAATCGGAAAATTTTTCAAGAACGAAGGCGACACTTATGGTGAATTTACCTGTATTGAATACTGAAAACTCAAGGGACGGAGAAAACTCTACCGCTGCATCTACTATCGAAGATGTTAAGCAATAGGGCACCAAATATGAAAAGGAATCAATTGTTCCTAACTCCAAATACAGATTGAAAGAAGACAGGAATTTGGTACAAAAATTGTCCAAACTCAGTAAATGGGCACATCTAGGGGCACAGAGTAATGGGATTGATATCAAGAAGGTAAAAACAACCAATCGTTCCTCCACTGTAAGCAATTTGACAAAATATGGAGCCAACTTACAAAAAGTTATTCAAATTACTGGTCATTCTTCAATTGAGTCTCTAACCATCCCCAAAGCAAAGCTTAACATCGTTGAAAAAATGAGAGAAAAAACGCTGCCATATGATATCAATGTTTCACAAATTACATACAATAATTGAACTTTCAATATTAATACAATTTATTCTCTCTAGAGCAATCAAAAGTAATCGTGTATTTCCGAGGCTCTTATGACATTATTACTGAAAATATCAAGGACATCTTCTCCTTCAACTCTTAATGAAGTAGAAATGAATGAAAAAAATGATGATATAGAATGTAGAAACGGGTGTAGAAAATATCTTGAATGGAAAACATCAATAAAGTTAAAGCT
>CAJUYH010004779.1:0-25747 GCA_910591685.1 Galerucella tenella | reverse complement strand
AAAAAAAATCAACCTCTCCTTCAAATAAATAATTAAATCCTTATAATATATCGGACATTCTTGTACATATTGATAGTTCACAAATTAACTGTGTACATAAAGGTATGTTAATATGTATTAACACAATTCTTTGTTTGGTTAATTGATTCTGACCCAAATTTCTATGAAAATACTCATACAATAAGGAGCTTAAGTACAGTGCGATCATAAAATAACGCATACATTCATTATTAGTCAAATGAAATCCCGAATTAGCTTGACTGATCATTTCAGTTTACTTTTTTATAGAATAATATTTTATAGAATAATACAGGAACAGTTTTTGTTCAAATATTACCATTTTTTCATTTTTCTTTACGGTTCCGAAAATGTATCACAAGTTAATTTTGTAATGAATGTATCGTCGATGGATACTTGGTAAATTATAGGTGTCAAAAAGGCATCTGAATAGATGGTATTGCTGGTCACTCGGTGGGTCATCTTACAGGAATAAAACAACTACCTGTAGTACTGGGACACGTTCTGTTTATTACTTTAACTCACTATTATACATTAAACTACTTATTACTAACACTAATATTAATAGTAATGGTAATCATAATTATAATGAGAATCGATAATTAGAATGCCCCTTAAAACACTATCGTTAGCATATTTATACGACGAGTCAAGTTCATCATAAGTAAATATAAATAATACTATTTATGTTTATTTCACGCTCTGAACTTGACTTCGTACGTGCAACCTTCCTAATTCTTATTTATATAACGATTCATGATTTATTGGAATTAACTTAAAGGGAATTTATGTCTTTTAATTTAAATATTATTAAAACTTATTGTTTTGACCAAAAGGCATCACAATTTAAATTTATACAGGTGGGACAAAAATGCAAGAGTTACAAAATACTTGATGAAGAATAAAGGTACACTCTAACAAAAACAAAATAATGAGAATTTATAGTTCAAATTCCTCTCCATTGACGTCCTTCGCATATTGTAGCGGGTCATTTCTGGCTTTTAAGTCACGGTTATTGTCAAGTCCGCTAGTGTGGACTTTAGATTTTGAATAACATAATAACCTCCTGCAGATACAATTTTCTTGTTAAATTTTCATCAACAAAATATGGGCCATTGATTGTATATGTCACGTTCTGAGCGAGTGGGAACTGGCTAGAAAAAGAACACCAACTCAAATGGAGGTTGGCACACGTGCGCTTCTATTCAAATAGTTTACTAAACAAGATAGACAAGGAGCTCTCAACCAGGATATTGGAACTGAGTAAGAGACATTTAAAGACAGTTGTTATGCAAATAACATCACTGGATTTGAAGATAATATTTCCCCTTGGTTAAATAGCTTTTTCTGTTAGGTCCAGCGGTTAGGATTACTTATTGAAATGGTCGCATTCAGACGGGTTCAACGGTTGAGATGCTGACTCAGCGGTCGCGTCATATGGGATGCTTCCTCTCAACTGTTGAGCCCATATAGATACTACAGATAGAGGCAACAAAACATAGGGCGCTGGGTAAGTGAGAATATCCGTCTGAACTTCGGTGGGAGAGAAAGAACCAGACAACTAGATGTTTTTCTGTCTTTATCTGTGTATACGTAGCATACACGCTACTGGAGAAAGACAGTCTAAACCTCCTACTTTCCATCTATTAACGGGCTCCGAGCTGGCTTGTTGCCTCTATCTGTAGTATCTCTATGGTAGAGCCTCAGACGCAGCGGCAATTATTTTCCGCTAACTTGCAGGAGCTTAGACGCTTACTGCAAGCATTGATACTTAGGTATCATGTTTTGCGCTCAGTATCAGGCCGGTTGAACCCAGGCAAATAGCTAACAACTTTTGTTTTCTATCCTGACATAGAACACAGTCAGTTGCTGCAAATAGAATATGCATATATACAGATGGCTCAAAAATGAAAGAAGTCTTAGGGTGGTTTACTCCAGAGCAGTATGCCTAAGCATTGAGTGGGGGGTGGGAAACAATACCAGCGTGGTTCAAACAGAACTGACTGGTATCTCAATTGCCACAAAAGTACTGACCAGAAGAGTAATTTCTGGCAAAAACATAACAATCTGCACTGATAGTAGACAAACTCTATTAGCCTTTAACAGACAACGTGTTTTATCGGAGTTAGTGCTAGAATGCCACCAAGATTTGGCTAATGCCTCAGCAGATAACAATATTATCCTGAGGTGGGTTACAGGGCACGACAGCAGTAAAGGAAACCGCATTGCCGATTCTTTAACCAGGGAAGCGGCTGGACTAAACATTTTTGGGCCCCCTACAGCCTAACGACTTTGGCAATTGCGGAACTAGCCAAACGTTACACCCATGCTCAATCCCTTAAGAGATGGGATAGAATCAAAGGTTGCAGTCTTGCCAAGACCACCCTGGGCGACCCTGTGAAGCTGGCGCCGAAGAAATATTTGGCGATGACCAGGAAAACCTAAGTTTAACAGTAGGATTTCTGACTGGCCACTGTCAACTAAGGAAACACCTCCATACTAACTAGTGGACACACCTCTAAGCAGGATGTGTGAACAGGAAGCTGAAACTGTCATACATGTCTTATGCGAGTGTCCGGAGCTATTCTCAATAAGAGAGTGTGTGTTCGGTGAGTCTTGGCCTATACCTGCCGATATAAAGGAGATGTCTTCTGTCCACCTTCCTGGGAAGGACAGGATGAACGATGACCTAGTAGGACAACTCCTCGGGAGGATGTACAATGGAAGTGCTGTTCCCCCTACTCTACAGATACAGACAGTTTCTATCCTGTACCAATTTCAAGCAGCTTGTGTTACAAAGAGAGGTATTTCATTTAAAAAAATTGATGCTGACATCATTACTCAAATGTCTTAGTGTTGTTTGAGTTTTTTTCATATCAAAGTTTATACAACTATGAATTTATGCGCTATTTTATGGACGCTCTGTATATTATTATTTATTATTAGTCATAGATAAGCAGTAAAAAATAAAATATTAAGGATACGCAATGTAATACAACTAACGATTTGAAACTATGTCATTAAATTTACAAAACAAATAATTTACTCTTGATTGTATTTTTATGCGCCTCCAATTATTATTGCCATTATTGATATAACGGCAATCTATAACAATAAAGCATTCCGATCTATAACTTGAATATTAAAATATTCTTGGTATTAACGCGATGTGACAGCGAGCAGATATATGCTTTGAAATGCGATGACTCAATTTGTCTGTACCTGTCGAATAAAAAAATACAATTGTTATTACCTAGTCATTAGAATCATTAAAAAAATAATCATGTAGACAAAATTCAATTAACCGTTTGAACAAATTTTATGGCTAGCATATTTAATGTTTATTTTTGTTTCAGACAACTGCCTTAAAAATGACAGAATTTAAAAGAAGTCCAAGTAAAGTATGGTGGGGAAGCGAATCGATGGAATGGCGAGAAGTATCCACCAGTCCAGGAAGCCAAGATTCTGGATTTTCAGACACGGAAACTTCTCCAAACCTTCAACAACAAAATACTAAAAATAACACGTCGACACCTAAAAAAGAAGCGACTTCCCAAAGAATCCCTAAAGATATTTTCAAAGAACTAACTTCGGAAAACGTTAAACAAAATCTGAGCTGTAATTTTAAAGAAAAATCCACCCCAGAAAAGGATAATTTAGTGAAACGATTAGTTCAAACTGAAACGAAACCTAAAAGAAGTGACAAAGATATGGAATTAATGAAGACTGACCCAGTACGAAAATCACGTTATATTAAAAACTCTCCTAAAGTTAGCAGAAATTTATTTAATTCAAATTCCAAACTGAAAGCATGTTCTAATCAGTATTCCGAAGATGTGCCAGGGACAAACACATATCTTAATACTAGTGAAGAGGTGACGGTAGATGATAGCTACTCATACAAAACAGACAAAACTGAAGATTCCTTCGAATACACTACAAAATCCCTTCCGCCGCATTCGTTTTCTGAAAATTTTTCTTTAGATGAACAGAGTAAGTCTGCTCCCGCGGTGCTCGCACGTGTTAGAGAAGATGAAGCCGCTGCTAATTTTAATAATTCTCTATCGAGTGATTGTGAAAGTGAATTAGAGTGTCTATTTAATGGTGTTGAATCGCCGAAGCACACTTCTACTCCTAAAGCTAACTTTTGTGGGAATATGCGACAAAGAAATAAATTGCCACTGAATGTATTTTTAAAATATCAGCAAAATAGGTAAGTTTAGTTTAAGTATGCAGATTAACACCCTACAGAAGCTTATTATTTTAAATTTATTGGACAAAATTGTGGGTGTTCAGAAAGGCGCCAAATGCAAACTAACCTAACTTACCTGTATTCAAAAGTCCATCTTGAGGGAGCTAGCGCCCTGAGAATAACACGTTGTTAACTTAGATTTTTGAGCATATCTCAAATAACCACTTTCTACAAACTTCAAATTTGGTACACTGTTTGAAGAGATAAATTGTTTACCACAAAACGGGTTTTTGTACTGCCGTCACTATCGAGTGGCAATGGGTAACATTAATTTGTGTATCAGATTTTTAATAAATTTCACGTTAGATTGGAAAACTAAAAGATATTTTCCAAAAAAATGTGATCCTGTCTGAATTCGATATTAAACACTGCTTTCGAAAGAAATAATATAATCTGTTTCATTTTCTGGAAAATAATGAAGATTATCAACAACAATATTAGTTTACCTAACGGAAAAGCATCACTTTACGCACGCGTTAGGTACACTATTTTTTCTACTAGCTTGCGAAAAAAAAAACCAAAAGTTAACATAATGAAACATTTATTATTAAATACATATTGAGAAATTAATTATTATTATTTGATATTCATTTGATGAGGCTTATACCAGGGCCATTGAAAAATTATTGAAGCATGAGCTCCTTTTTGAAAATATAGCAGAATTCTAATGAATTTCTTAATTTCTCAGTAATTTGGTGAACTACAATCCTACAAATATATTTTTTTAATATTCAAATGTCAGTCAAATTTCTCAGTCTTTTGTTGAACTACAATCCTACAAATGTATTTTTTTAATATGCAAATGTCAATATACTCGCCAAAAACTTAATAAATTTACTTTTCCGCACTAGTGCGGAAAAGTGAATCTTTCCACACTGAAAAGATTGCGGAAAAGTGGACTTTTCCACCCGCTAGTAGAAAAAAATATTAATTTTCATAACATGTAAATCATGTCAAGTAGGCTAATTAATTCGAATATAATTGCAGCCACTTAAAGTAAATTAAATTTTGTTAAAGGGAGCCGTGTCATACCCGATAATACAGCTTTGGAAGCAGACCTTAGAAAGGGGGGGGCAAAAATAAACCTATCTATTGGAAAAATTGCCGTTGGAACGGAAAGTTTATTTTCAGTTTTTCATGAGATGTGCTACTTGGATATTGGGGAAAACTTCGATTTACATCCAAAAATTTTCATTTTTAAGCAGTTTTTCACGGTTTTATGTACGATTGATAAAATGGAAGATATGGCCATTTAAAATAGGCATTTTACTGAATAGATTGTAAAAGTGGACTATTGCATCTTAAATATTTGAAAAATAGTGAGACAATGAGGAGCATTGAGAGGCCTAAAGGTACTTACAGTTTGAGACCCATAAAAACCTTTCAACATATGACCAAAAAAAAATTATGTACAAATCAACTATTTTTTGGTTTTTTGTTTTTAGGCAAAAATTGGTTGCCATTTAGCATGAATTCTTTGAAAATAAAGAACCCTATTGTTAAAAGTATACCCCTACTGATTACTGATCCTCAATAAGCTCATGCCCTATTGGACACTTAATGAAAAAACAGCGAAGTTTTGAAAATTGCCAATATTAATTGTTTTTGGTATATTATAGAACAAGGTTATGAAGACTAGTTTTATTGACCGAGCACCAAAATTATTTCGCGAGCTGCCTTGCCCCGAGCGGAATAAGGTGCGAGGCTTATAAATGTCACCGTACACTAACTACCGACAAGTAAATTCACTTGCGTCGGAACGTTTGAAAATTTTGGTACATCTTTTC
This sequence comes from Galerucella tenella, assembly GCA_910591685.1. Lineage (NCBI taxonomy): Eukaryota > Metazoa > Arthropoda > Insecta > Coleoptera > Chrysomelidae > Galerucella > Galerucella tenella. The sequence continues at coordinate 19,690 of CAJUYH010004779.1, read as the reverse complement.
TCTGGCGCCTTACACGTCTGTTATCATAATACAACAGTAAATACTCGCTTTAAACTAGCCAGAACTCGCCAGACGATAGGAGGGGTAAGGAAATTTTCGGTAACCCATAAATCGACGAAGTGAATTTGTCTTCCCCACCTTAGCGTACCTATATACAATTTTTTCCACTATACTAGCCAAATTAACGACAAAAATTAGAAAGAATTCACAAAAGCACCACGTGAAGCGTTTACTCCGACGTCTGAATGACAAGTACACTGTCAGTTTTCGATGTATTATGAACGTACTCGTTATGTCATCAGTCATTTTTACTTGAGCGCGAATTTTGAACAAATGGAATTTTTAGCCAAATAATTTTATCTTGATAGCTAATTTCAAGCAGCAAATTTATTAAAGACAATCTCCTGGGTTTAAAAAATTACGCTGCACAAGTTTTTGTTGAACTATACTATCCCTGAATTCTCAAAATATTTGAATTTGTCTATTATTGACCTAGGTTAATAATAGAAAAAATTATCAACCACTCATAGTGAAATTCAACTTCTCAATTGGCTAGATAAGAAGAATTAATTGTCAACTTCACAGGTAGTAGTGTAAAATATACTATTTTTCAACTTTTTCACGCTACAACAATGACAATAACTCTTAAGCTTCAAAGCAGTTTGACGTAATTTCAATTCTTCTCCATTTGTCAAAGCCAATCAGGTACTGTAAAGATGGTGGTAGTCATCAAATAATATTGAATGACAAAAATACTGAAAATTAAAATTAAGTTTCACAAAAATAATTATGACAGCTTCTCATTATTATTGTACTCATTATACAATATTTGTAGGTGGCAAATTTTTTAAACATGCTTAAGAAAACTGACTTATCATTCATATTCAAGGAGAGCTTCCCAACGAGAAACTTTTGGATGAAAAGCAAATTACGTTAGAGACATCCTGTATAGGTGTCTCTCATAATCACTGTTGTATAGAAGCGAAAATAAATATAATGTATTACTGTTTAATTGCAATGCTTTTTCACAATCTCGTATTGCAGCTTATCTAGATTAACTGATTTAAATCGGGCGAGGAATTTGCGTCAGTTTAATTAATTATATAAATTATAATTAAGATTATTATATGACACGGTCATCATTCAAGCTGATTCATGTGAGCCGCACATTTTCCGTTTATGACACATTATCACGTATATAACATGCAAATTAAGAAGTTATTACTGCGAGATCCCACAAATTATCCAAGTGTATTTTATCTGAAAAAACCTGTTTACGTGCAATTGAATGAAATGCATACAAAAATAAATTTACATATATATTCAATATTATTGATGACCCGACTCGATTACAGTATCGGTAAAGTTCGACAGATCGAGAGAGAAAAGATGAAGATATGGGATTTGATAAGAAATAATCTGTAAATCACTGGCTCCGTATTCGAATCGTGACCTCGTTACTGCATCAATCACAATAAAGTAGAACTACGAGGAAATCGAGTGGTATAGGAACTAAAGTAACACTGTAAATTTTTGCTTATTTTTGAATCTCTCAATTTTTTTTGTAATCGGTTGTTTAACGTCTCTATTTCTGCGACCGAGGCTAATCACTGAGCTTCGCTTCTGGGACAAAAATATATAACCTTGAAGGTGACGGCTAACTCTGGCATACACCAAATATTACAGAATAAAATATAAGATGTTTCACTCTAGGGCGGTTTGATTCAAGCTGCTGTACCAAACGGGCGCCGCTCTCATAAATTATGTTTACGATTCGCTTTTGTTGTCAATAACGAGACCGGTAGATACCAGAACAGCTCGAAGAGCTTATTTTATTTTAAGCTATACAGGGGTAATTAGAGAAATATATATTTAAATAAATAGGATTCTTTATCACGAAGGTTTAATTTTAAATGTTGATTATTTCGAAAAATGTTTGGGATATGAATTTGAAAAGGTAAGTGAAAAAAAAACTTGAATTTTTGAAATGAATCAATTCACAGTTTTTATCTTGGTAATTTTGTGATACTTATTGATAATCTAGCAGATATTTCTCACAAATTCAATTAAATATAGGTACTCATTAGCCGTATTTTTTAGATTGACAAGGTTAAAACAGTAAAAAGAGAAGCCGCTGCAGGACTTTATTAAAAATTTTTATAAATGTTGTAAAATACTAATTTTGGAGTCTGGTTTATGTGTTAAATTTAATATATTGTCCTTCAAACCTTTCAATATACATTTGAGAGTAAAATATATACGGACTCTGGTGTAGAGATTTGCATAATATTTGGAAGGAAATTGATTACAAGGATGATGAAAAGAAAATTTAGTTAATTCGTTCAAAAGGAACTGACCCCTTTGGTTAGCTATAGAATTGGATGTTTCGATAAATATATTTTCCATCGCAATAACGTTCTCAACAGTGTCCCTTGATGGTACACATAAGCCACTAAATTCATCCTTGTTTGTCGTGTAATCTTTTAGTTTACAGAAAAAAGTTTCTCTGTTATCAGCCAAATGGGCAAACTTTAAGCTCGTTTCACATGAATGTTGTATTAGAAATTTTTTTAACAAATACCCCGTAACATACACTAAAGCATTTCCTTCTGGGCTTGATAGATTTTGGTAATCTGTTGTAAACACTTTTTAAGGCACATTTTTAGTTTATGTAGGAAAAGTGAACTATTCTAGGCATTCTTTGTTAGTTCAGAACCAATAGTTAAAAGAGCTTCGTTTACGTCATCCATACAGTTTTTGCCTTCAAAATGATCAAAAAATTTCAGAGAAAATAGCTTTTTAAACGCGCTACAAAATTTTACGGGTGCTGGATTTTTGGCATTACCACTAGCAACTTCGTATTTGGCCAAAAAAGTTTTCGAGGCAATCCTGATTGAGGTTTCGTGTAAGTAAAAATGTATATCCTCGCCATTTTTGAGTTTTCCATAATGACAGAATCGAAAGGTTGAGTATAAAATATCTTCCCACTCCTGCTCCAAACGTTGGCCAGTAACGTATTTTCAGTACACATATCAGCTAAGATTTCCAAAAAAATGCGAAGAAGCCCAACTTTATGCTTTATATTTTTCTCATTAGTCTGTTAATCTTTTGTGTTTTCTTACTTCAATGTACTTGTATATATAATATCCTTATTATAAAAATAAATCCGTAATTTTGTATTAGCAAATATTACAAAATATTTAGTGTTTAAGCTTTGCTATTAAAGAGAAAAATATAAATATGACTTTTAGCTCATTTCAACAATTAATTAATAACTTTGAAAAATCTATACAACATAAATATAAAACACGAACAACCAATTATAAACACCGTTCTAAAATAACAGCGCTCGACGGGCGACGTCCCGTATAATATGCCAAATTAAATGCAAGTAAGGACGTAGCGACGTACTGTACCATCCAAGTCACCAGACATTCACCAGCGGCATCGAACGAGTGAAACATCTTATATTTTATTCTTTAATCTTTGCATACACTAGGAAATGAAAACAGCTTTACTCGAATCACACTGAGAAATAGTATATTATAAACCAAGGTGGTGAAGACTATTATTATTGACCGCGCGGAGTAAGGTGCGAGGCTTATAAATGTCTTCACCACCATGGTGTATACCTATACAATTTTTTCTACTACTAGAAAATTTTAAAACAAAAATTAAAAATAATTCACAAACGCATCACGAGATGCGTTTACCCCGTCTCCTGACTGACAAATGCACTGTCAGTTTTCGATATATTATGAACGTATACTCATTATGTCATCAGTCATTTTTGGTTGAGCGCGAATTTTAAACTAATGGCATTTTCACTTATAATTGCACAAGTGGTTTGTATTTTATCGGGTAAATTTGGGTTGTTTAATGAGAAACTGTTTCCTAGCAATTTGACGAGAATAACTGTCAACTATTAAAAACACGACACCGAAATCAAGCTAAATCTTTCCAAATCTCACTTAGGGCGAGAAGGGGTCTCGGCGAATATCACGTAATTATTTTTTCGTGCAACCGGACGCAAAACAAGCATTTTGCAGCCGCAACAGAGGCCGCAAAATGATATTTTGCGGCCGTTACCCAGAGTGACGGCCGACAAAAATTTTTACGGCCGTTCCCATAGTGACTGCCGGCAAACTGAACGCTACTACAGCATTTGACATTTCTGAAATATGACAATAACAATGTTTGAAGTTGCTGTAACATTTTTCATATTTCCGTTTAGATTTTTCGGGTATCAAATCAGAAAGTGCTGAGTCTATGAGATCTCTCTCTATGAGATCTCTTCTCTATTCGCGTTGAAACGCTGTCTTTTCTAAAGAGACATAATGTTTATTGAAATTATGTAATTTTCACGGTTGCACGAAAAATATTGTGTATACTATGGCCGCGAAATGTTTTCGCGACCTCGAGATTATCTTGCCTCGGCCGGAGCGGCCTCGGCGATAATCTCTCTCTCGGAACGCGAAAAAGCATTTTGCGGCCTTAGTATACAAATAACTATTCTTGCAGAAAACTGCGAAGCTGCGTGAAAAATTATTTCTAGAATATAATATGGCAAATCTGAGAAAAAGGTACTATTGTGCGCGAGTGACAACGGCTTAGATTGGCTAATTCAGAGCGAACTTTGTCGAGCAGATGATTCTATTGAAAAACACTTGGATATATTGGTTCCAGTAGTCACTCTTCAATAAAAGTCATCAATAATCCAACACGTTTACAGTTCAAATAGAAGTTTTGAAGTATCAAGCATGAGATTAGGGGAGTGGGGAGGAAGTTGAGGAAAATCTTACGATATCTCACCAAGGAGGGAAAGAGGATCGAAAAATTCTCGAAAACGCCTCACGTAATTAATGGACGCCCCTAGTTCAACAAAAACTTTTGCAACATAATTTTGTATACCCAGAAGATTGTCTTCAACGCATTTGCTGCTTGAAATTACCTATCAATATAAATTATTTGAATGAAAATGCCATAAGCTTAAAATTCGTGCTCAACCACAAATAACTGATGACATGAGGAGTACGTTCATAATCTATGGAGCGAAAACAGACAGTGTACTTGCCAGTCAGACGACGGATTATAACGCTCGGTATAGCGTCAATTATATTTAATTTTTGTCTTATACAGGGTGTCATAGGAGTTCGTACCAAAAACTTGGGAGGTGATAGAAAGGCCAAAAATAATTATGGTATTTCATATAAAATTTTTTCTTTACGCCCTTCGTTAACGAACAATAGGGCTCTAAAGTTGGGAATAAAAAATGGTTTTTTATTTACAATTATCAAATGGCTGATTGGAAATTGGTAATATTTTAACCGTTAATAAAAACCATAATTGCACACTTTTTGGCGTGATATACAAGTCTACAACATACTTGTGAACTCAGGTACCGACTAAGTTAAATGGTGGATGCGCCATTTTTTTTGTAAGTAAAACTTTCTTCAGTTATAAATGCAATAATTGGCTTTTGTGAACATTTCTTAATAATTTGCTAATAATACAGGATGCTTCCTGTAATCGTACATTCAAAATAAATGTGAATGCGCCAATAGGTGTGCAGTGCGACATAAAATTGCCCGTATCTCTTGAACCCTTAATGTTATCGAGATGTCACAAGAGGACTTGATATCTCTAAAAATGTTCACAATAGCCAATTATTGCATTTATAACTGAAAAAAGTTTTACTCACAAAAAATGGCGCATCCACCATCTAACTTGTCGGTACCTGAGTTCACAAATATGTTGTAGACTTGTATATCACGCCAAAAAGTGTGCAATTATGGTGTTTATTAACGGTTAAAATATTACCAATTTTCAATCGGTCATTTGATAATTGTAAATAAAAAACCATATTTCATTTCCATCTTTAGAGCCCCATATAGTTCGTTAACGAAGGGCGTGAATAAAACATTTTATATGAAATACCATCATTATTTTTGGCCTTTCTATCACCTCCCAAGTTTTTGGTACGAACTCCTGGGACACCCTGTATTTGGCTAGTAGTGGAAAAAATTGTATATACACCACGGTGGTGAAGACATTTATAAGCCTCGCACCTTATTCCGCTCGGGACAAAGCCGCTCGCGAAATAATTTTGGTGCTCGGTCAATAATAATAGTCTTCGCCACCTTGGTGTATAATGTTTTATTAGCATAAAGTCGTGTTTTATCAAATGTATTTTTCCATCAGTAGCTACTTCTGCACTTTTCTTCGACAATAAACACGTGAAATAGATCATTTAAAAAAATAATTTCAACCTACAAGCAAACTTAAATCTAAAGGTCATTTTATATTAGACAATTTCTTGTGCAATATTTAGTTCAATTGTCTATCCTGTCAAATTGTGAAAAAAATAAAACATGTTCTATTTTCTTAACAATTTGATTTATTGTCTGCGTTTCACGATGGAAATGTTCTATAAAAATATCAAATAAATGTCATTAATTATGATAATTTGTGGTTTTAAAGTGGTTGAAATATATGTCTTGGAATAAACGAGAGATTGAAATGTTAATTGAGGAAATCTCAAAACATGCTTGTTTGTTTAATGTAAAACACAAAGATAACCATAACAAATACTTTATTAATTATAAAAACATTAACCTATTGAGCATTATTTTAGTAATTATGAAACAAGATCAAAATAATTTATCTTTTGAGTTGTCCAATTCGGACATTGGAAATACTCCTCCACATATTATCGAAAAGGCTCGAACTGCGACCGAAAATTTGTTACTTGAGGTTTCAATACAAAATTGTTCAAATTTTACAATTAATTATACTTTCAACTGATTATTTTATTTATTTTTATATTGTTGATAATAAATACATCAATCAGTCACAGTTTAAGCATCAGTTATCATTAAACCGAGTTTAAGTGTTTGATACAACTCGCCCTTGATATACTATCAACATCAAATCAAATGCGCAGAATCTTGAACTAAATATTGTTCAATAAATTGGAATAGTCTAAAATGGCTTAAAACAGTTGGCAAATATTTCACACAAGAAATCTATTCAAGAAATTGAACTAAATATTGCACAAGAAATTGTCTAATCTAAAATGACCTTAATTTGGGTCTGTAAAGAACATAAAAAATAGGTCCACATGTGATCGTATGACATATGACGACTAATTCAAAAGATGGCTTCCACAGACACGTGTTTTCCAAAGTTTCGCTTCTTGTATGTTGGTGTATTCTTTGGCACGACGGTAAATGCTAACATGATTACGGTTACAGTGAACTGATATCGGTTACACGATCGACCCATGAGTTTTTACCAATACCAATTAACTCAGTTCAAAAATATTTAGGTATAAATTCCAGGTAGCAGTCATCAAACAACTCTTCTCATCAATATTATCGCGTGGCGCGTCTCTACATTTTACAGCTCATATCACTAGTCCAGTAACTGAACACCTGAAAATATCGAAAGTTCCTGAAAAGTCGCTGAAGACTTCACTTTGGGCTCAATTTGTAGGTCACGGCAAGTGTTTTTAATCGAGAAAAAACTAAACGCGATAGAGTTTACGGAAGGGGGGGAAAATGGCCCCCGAAACCCTGGAAAACGGGTTTCTCGCTAATATCTGGCTAAATATGCGAATTAGAGAATTTTTCTTCAGATAAAAAATGAACATCGTCTTATTATGTATCTACAAAAGTGGTACCCATCATTTTTTTTTCGAAAATTTGATAGTTATCGAGATAATGAGACCTAAAAGTCTCCTCATTTCAGCTGCTGATGCTCTGCCTGTAGGAATTCTGCTGTCAATGCAATGCTGCAACTTGTAAGCGGGCGAACGAATTATTCCATAACTCGACAAAAAATTGACATTGATTGTGATTTCAGCATCGTCTTCTCATAAAGCTACCTTGTACTGATGAAATGCAAATACGCCGAATCCGGTCTACAAATGATATTGTCTCTTTAAATTGAACGGTCACGTTTTTGAAAATATTTTCAAAACTTTGTATGGCGTTGATAATATAAAACTATTATTCGATATCGATTAAAATATACTCGTACATTAACAATATTTAAAAACCATTCTCTTCGATTATTTCCCTTCTGATTTAAGCTTACCCTACTTTTTTGTGTACCTACTTCCTTACCCAGCATTCTCACAATTTTGTATGTACTTTTAGGGTGCCGCCAATTCCCAGTGAGCTTTATAGTGACGTCGACAATAAATCCGTGGAAATGTGGTTGAAAGAAACTAGACAAAACAACGACCAAGAATGTATGACCACCCTTCAATGCAAGTCTATATTAGGGGAACTGAATCAAAAAGTATCATACCTTGCAGGATGCATAACTACTATAATACGGGGAGTAATAACGCATTCACGATGTATCGAAATGGAGTACAACAGTCTCAATAATAGGTAATACTAAAAATTTAATTAATAAAACTGAAATTGGATAGATGAGGCTTTTACTTGATGAAGATCCATACTAAACGATGAAATAAAACAAATAATTTGTTTAAATCTTAATAATAATAATATATTCATTGCTTCTCAAACATAGAGTTTACAGCAAGGGGTTGGGATTAACAAAAATTCCAATATTCTCCAAAGTATAACAGAATAACAGATTAAGGTCCGGTTTTACAAGAGATATTTATACTAGGTATAGTTATTCTGGGTATAAAGTGATATCTGAATTTATACCTAGAATAAAACTAGTTGGTTTTACGATGCTTTTTTATACCGGTATAGCAATTATTGGAGTAGGAATTGCTATACCTAGAATAAAAGTAGTTGGTTTTACGATGCTTTTTTACACCGGTATAGCAATTCTTACTCCAAGAATCGCTATACCAGTGTAAAAAAGCATCGTAAAACCAACCAGTTTTAAACTAGGTATAAATTCTGGTATAACTTTATACCCAGAATAACTATACCTAGTATAAATCTCTCTTGTAAAACCGGCCCTAAATAAAATTAATTAGTCAATATGAAACAACGTAATTTTAAGATATTCCACTAATATCCAGTAATTATCTTGGCAGATTCATAACTTAAGTTATTCAGAGTGGAAATAAGTGCATAAAAATTATCAAAACAATTGACTTTTGGCTTCATTACTGAATATATTGGACAATCAAATAACAAATTATGGAGGGTTTCGTATTCATTCTTATTACAAACCGTGCATAGTTCTTCCGGGTTAACATTATAGCTAGTACCATTTAATTTGTTTAAATCTTCATTATATTTGAACTAATAAGTTCAATACATATTTGTGACGCGTTTCGATAACACAGTAGTTTTCTCAAACGAGTGAAGGTACCTATAATGAAAACATTTTTTTCTACGAGCGGGCGGAAAATTGAATTTTCCACACACATTTTAGTGTGGAAAATTAATTCTCCCGCACCGTGGGGAAATAATTTTCCGCTCCGTGTGGAAACAAAGAGCAACAGATCCAAAATTACAGCCATTCAACAAGCAACTAGCATCTGCTATAAATTTAAGTAATACAAATAATTGTACTTTTACAATAAATTATTATATAAATAATTAGGTATTAGATTTTGACATGTAACAATTATTGTTAATAATATTTTACTTTATGTTTACTTTATCAATAATTTAATAAAATATGTTTCTAAATGAACTATAAGCACTTATAATCAGATAAAAATATCTCAACTTTTGATTAGTTCTGTTGACTTTCCTCACGCTCGTAGAAAAACTATTGTACCTAACACTTGCGGAAAATGTTTTTCCGCACTCGGCTGCTTCACCGAACTCCGCTACGCGTCGTTTGGTGAACGGCAGACTCGTGCGGAGAAATTCATTTTCTGCCCTTGTTAGGTAAATAACTATTTCCAATTGTTTTATACAGGCAAGAAATTTCGAGATTCTTAAAAAATACCCAACTATTAAATTTCAAAAGGAAATAAAATTAGCAGTGAATAATGGCAAATCAATAATAAGCGATAAAGAAAAATTTTTTTTACCTAATCCACAATACCCTGAGCTCTACTCATTAATTAAACTCCATAAAGAGGGGTACCCAATTAGACAAGTTGTTTATTTATTCACAGCACTTTCATTTGAAATTTCAAAGTTTCACATAGATATAATTTCTAAATATTGTTTATTTAAACCTCAATTTTCAATTAAAAATTCAACAGAACTAATTAATAATGTTTAAGATATAAAACTAAGTCATATCACTCGATGTAACAAATCTATTCCCTCGTATATATCAAAATTTAAAGTTTTTCCGTTATTATAACTTAACTCTCTCTCGGAATAATTTTCATTATCCCGAGAAGCTCAAACCTCCCCTATGCTATGGTAGTGATTCCAAGGCGGGAGTAACGGCGAGTTTGAGGTGGGTTTGGTTGGTAGGCATTCCCGTGGGGATGAGTCCAACACTATCTGGGTACTGGTTAAGGACCCATTCGAACATGAGTTTCCCATATCGGTCAAAAAAAAAGTATACCTCCTTGTTCAAATCTCTTTAAACTAAATTAAAAACATTTTCTCAAGATGTTAAAAAGCAACCGAACTTGCAACCACTTTTAGATTGATCATTTGACATTTCATGTAATAAGTTTCAAAAATGTTGAGTAGTTTAGTTTAGATATAGACAAAACCTGTTAAGTTAAGTTTTAGCATGTTATATTTTGTAAAAAATCAGGATATCATTCTCCTTTGTCAGTGTCAAAAAATTAGTTTTTTTTTTGTATTGTTCCTATTATTTTGCCAGAGTCATAGTTTTTGATTCTGGTACCTAAATATATGTTTTGAAGATTCTCCAATCTTTATTTCATTTTAGACACACATTCTCTCAATCGAGAGTTTCGTGTAAATCACGACAAGTTCGTGAAACTTTAGTGTTTGGATTCTAAAAACCAGAAGATCTGAACATTAATTGAAACTATAACTTGCTCACTTACAATAATGTTAATCCTATAATTAATTTTGATATCATAACTCTATCAAGAGTTTCTTTAAATCAAAATTATTTTCATTTCAATGGAGAGGTTTATAGCAGTAAAGATGGTTTGATTATGGGCAACCCTCTCGGTCCCCTTTCAGCAGAAATTTTCATGAATAATATAGAAAAAATAATTCATAAACATTCCCTTAGTCAAAAATTTGTGTACTGGCACCGATATGTATACGACATTTTAGCTTGCTTCACCGGTACAACTGGACAATTAGATAACTTCATCACTTACATCAACTCAATTCATAAAAATATCAATCAAATTTACAGTAGAAATTGAACAGAATAAGTCTATGAACTTTAAATATAAATGATAAATAAATTCAAATATAAATGATAAACATGATTTTTCTTTATTTCACAAACCATCTCATACAGACGTTACAATTCATAATAGTTCAGTCCTCATATCCAGTCATGAATTAGCAGCTTTCAATAGAATGATAAATAGACTTTTAACAGTTCCATTAAATACTGACAATTACAACAAGGAACTAAATATCATAAAACAAAATAACAGTTGATAATAATTGCGATCCAAATTTAATAGACAATATCATAAATAAAAAGATACTAAAATATACTCTCGTATTTCCTTCTGATAAAAACAAAAATAATCAAACAGCTTAACATACTATGGAATACCATCCTTAAAAATCAAATCATTTTTAGAAACTTTTGACTTGAATATTTGCTTTAAAACCGATTACAATGTATCCAAATTTATAAAAAATAACAAATTTAAATCTTAAAAATTAAACAAATCAGGAGTTTATAAATTAAAATGTGGTCATGAAAACTGTGATAAAATTTATATAGGTAGAACTTTTAGGAATTTTAAAACTGGAATATCAGAACACAAACGTAGCAATGATAACCAAAAATTAGATTCCAACTACTCAAATCATTTATTAGCAAACCAATATACTTTCGATTCAAATTTTGAAATTTAGAAGCTCTTTAGATGAATAAAAACAAATCTTCAGATAATCTTCTTAACGACCAAATAGATATCAACAATTCTCCCTTATTAAACATTTTAACTAAGAAAAGTTCCGGTAATATTGTTGTGAATGAATTTCCAGATAAACTTGTTCAATACTTTAGTTAATCCCATATTTAGACACTTTTTGCTTTTTATTTCCATGTAAATAGATTATAATATTTTTGTTAATATCCGTGAAATTCCGTATTAAGGCACTGTATAAATTTTTCATTATACCTCCACTCGTTTGAGAAAGCTACTTAATAAAAATAAATCTGAATTATCCTTAACGTTCATTTCATATTATTTTCAGTGATCCAAAGAATGTAAATCCTCTGATTCAAAGTCTAACAGGAAACATATCAGACTTTCTAAAAAGACATACAGACCAAATAAATACCAACATTTTAAAACTTTGCGACGAAGTTCGAACAGCCAAAGGAGACGTAGCTTTAAAAATGATCTCAATTCTATTTACTCATTGGCAAGCCGTTCGTCAAGAAGTCCTATCCAAAGAAATAAAAAAACTAGTAAATAAATTAGAATGCCCCACTTCTGAATTGGATCTCAGAGCGACGATCACAGGAATCACTTCAGTGGCTTTGAGGAATGAAGAAGTGGTAGAGCTTTTTACCAAAGTTGATATAGTGCCAATATTATTAATACTGTGCGAAAAATGTGAAGGAGCATCTATAAGAAGTCTACTTTTGAGGGCTTTGAGTACTATGTGTTGTAGTTCATCGGCAGTTAGGCATTTTGAGAAATTTTCGGGAGTTCAAATTATTGCAGATACTTTAGAAGAAGATTCTAGACCGGAACCAGAGAGATCTGAAGCTGTAGCATTATTGGCGCAAGTAACTGCTCCATGGTTGGAAGATAATCATTCTGTTAAAGGTAAATTTTTTATTAAAGTTGATTTTTAATAAAAGTTGACATAACAAAACTTTCAATATTTTTGTCAAGATCTATTTAATAAACTCTTATTATTTTTTTCGTAGGTCTACAAGACTATTCCCGAAAATTAGTCCGATCTTTGACAAAATTTTCGTCTAACACGAAATGCTGCCAAAATCTTCTTCTTTGTGCTGCTGCTTTAGCAAATTTAAGCACCATGGACTCGAAATCTATCAAATATATGGTACATACCAACACCGCAAAACTTCTCATGGAAAATATTCAGTCCCGCGGTCCAGCAACTTCCATTTACCTTCTAGAACAGATGGCAACTTTGTTAGCTAATCTGTCTGCTTCTGAAAATTCTAGGAAGCAACTCACTGAGATGGGAGCGCCTGCAGCGCTACTGTGCTTTTTAAAAATGAATTTAGTAGGAGAGGATGTTGAAAAAAGACTGCAACAGAAGAGTATTATTGCTTTGTCCAGATTATGTGGAGATACGGATGCTGCGAAGCAAGTTGTGGATTTAGGGGGAGTGGAAAAATTAGTCAAAATGTGTCGGGAGAAGGAGGAAAGATTCGACAGCGATGCTGTTCTGGTGGCAGCTTTGGTAAGTTTATACTTGTTCAGACTATTTATATTTATTCCCAATATTAGGGTGTTCAACTTGAATTGGCCCATGTTTTATTAGCTAATATGAATAAGTGACGTCACTATACCTTGTTTTTAAACTAGGAGTAATTAGATTGGCAGTGTGTTCATTCATTCATACGCATGGGTTGGGCTCAACAGCCCAGGCACTTGAACTGAATCTTTGTACCATTACCCACGTTATCTACCTACTTCCATTCCAGAAGCTTTGTGTCTTCTATATAGGCCACCAGTTTATCTGGAGGAATCTTCCGTAGTTGTGATGGTTGTGTTATTTCCACTCCAAAGTGCTTCCGTTTGAGTCCTTGTAAGTTCTCACAGAAGCAGAGTATGTGAGTAGGTGTTTCATCGTAGAGTTCATATTTTCTGCTCATAAGTTCATTAACTTTGCCCATCCTGTTCAGATGCTTCTTATCAGGGTACAGTGCCCCATGTTTTATTAGCTAATATGAATAAGTGACTCCACTATACCTTGTTTTTAAACTAGGAGGATCATTTTAGGAAACTACAAGTACACCAATAAAAGTAATTGGAAGTGTGTTCTGAAAGAGTCGTGTTAAGACTTTTTGAACTAATTGATAATTAAGTGAAATATGTTTTGTACTGTGCTCAGTTGTAGTCAATGACATGTCAAAATGTTTAATCATCATCAGCCACAGCCCACAGGCCAAGGCGAGAGTAGAGGGCAAATGCCACATAATTGTGAAAAAATGTTTGATTATAATAAGTAGTTTATATAAAATTTGTTGATAATTTGAGGATACATAAATATGTAGAAAATGAAATTCTATGCTCAAATTATTCTTTATTTACACTTGAGGCATAGGTAGAAATATAGTATAAACTAAAAGTAAACAGTATCGAAAAATACCATCATATTGTACAATGATGTCTGTAAAATAGACAATGGACATGAACATAATATATTTTAAAGTGTATAAATAATAATCATGGCAATTAACTAATAATGACAATATAATACTTTGTTGAAAATTATTCAATAAAAAAGTAGTGGGGAAGATTGAACTAATGAATGAATAAAAACGAAACTGGCAAATGTCATTGTCAGTTGTAGGTATCAAAAGACCTCTAAAACGGGCGGCAACATTACCAATCACTAGGCAGCAGAAATGCCGACGTAAATTCAAGTAGTTTTAAAACAAGGTACATAGTGTTCTTAGTTCATTTTTCAATGTTTCAGCTGGCTTAAAGTTATGCCATAAGGGCTAGATAAGGAGATCCAACTCGTACGGAAAAATTGACAAAATATGTCCTCAAAATCGTCTATCTAAGCAGTTTGTTTTTTCACTGCGAGGTCGCCGCTCTAAAGGCAATACCATAGCCTCAGTTTTTATGAATGACAGTACAGTGATTTGAATTTTAAAAAACCAGAGTGTCTTCACCTACCAAAATGTATTTAAAATAACTTCCATGTCGAAGAGAACTGTTTTTGGGAAAATATCATATTTTATCATCAAAAATTAGTGATAAGCAAAGCAAGACCAAGAACAAGATTCGGATAGTTTTGGTCTTAGTCTTGGTCTTTCTTATTCGGTCTTAGTCTTAGTCTTAGTCTTGCTCAAATCGTCCGGTCTTTGTCTTGGTCTTGCTCAAATCGGCCGGTCTTTGTCTTGGTCTTGCTTATTTAGTCTTGGTCTTGGTCATTTTAACCGTTATTTACTTTGTTTACTTTCAAAGATCATCATTCATCAACAGCTAGCAAAATTCTTTGTTTTATTACTATTTAAATAATATTAAAAGTTCATCAGCGTATAATTGGTCTTAATCTTGCATTTTCAGTCTTGGTATTTTTCTTGTTCATTTAGTCCTGGTCTTAATCTTGCTAGTCTAAGGATGGTCTTGGTCTTGCTTGACTGCAAGACATACAATTTTCGATATTTTTGAAGACGATGACGGGAACGGATTTCTTATAAACAAAACTTTTCATTTCTGTTTCCTAACCTCACTTATCTCCACACATACTGTCAAATGAGCTAGCAACCAATGAAATACCACAATAAAAATTCGAATTGTATGCAAGGCTTATAATTGCCTGTTATTGTTCTGCAGTCAAATGTTGTTGGCGTTGTTGGTATCGGATTTAAACTGGCGCCCTCTAACCAGAAATTGGAATAGTAGTCCAATTTCCGTAAACAGTCTCCATTGATATTATTTTGACAACTATTGAAGCATTATTTTCCGTTTATATTAATTTGTATGTGTTGTGTTATTTTGTGTCTAATTTAATAAATTATAATGAATTCATTATGTAGATCGTGTTTTATACCACATATTATACCAATATAATATAAAGAACTTAAAATGGAAAATTCATTTCTGTACGGAACACAGATAAAAGAGGAAACATTAATTTGAAGCTTCTATAGCCTTTTGTTGTCGAGATAATTTTAATTTAAGGAAATACATAATTAAGGAAAATAACTTGTACATGTATGTATGTGTGTATGTATTTTGGGGTGACATTCACTGAGACCTAAAAGATCTACCTATTGTCCCCTCTTACTTCTACCCTTGATTATATCTATACTCAAGGCTTCTACTTAGTTTCTGAGGAGAGTCTCAGAAACTAATAGCTCCTTTAGTCCTATTTCCCGGAGGAATTTTAGGATGTCATTATACATATAGTAGTAGTACGAGGAATATTCTTTGGTTACTTGGAGTTTAACACATATGTTATAATATTTGTAAACAGCTCGATCTCATGTATGAACTAACAAAATTACCAGGAGAGGCGCCACCAGTTTTCACGCAGGTTCTCTATAGGTATCCAGTCAAAGAAATATTGTGAAATATTCTTTAATTTTCATGAGACATGTGCTCAAAGTGGTATTTCCTCTTGTGTAAAATAACTTGTTCGTTTTCATCCAATAAATATCCTTGTATAAAAATATTATGAAAAAATACTGATAAATATATTTATTTCAGGCAACACTTAGAAAGATCGTCGATACTTGCGGAAGCGACGTTATAAGTGCCCAAGACGCTCAAGAGTTAGTCGAACCGAAGCTACTTGATTCTTTTTTAGCATATTCATCTCAAAACGAAAGTTACGTCTGATATTTTTAGCCAAATTATTTGATAGATTAGTCTGTTAAGTTTGACTGAGCAGTAAAAATAAGAACAAGATTATTGAACTGCTTGTAGAGCAGAACCATATTTCCTACTCAAAATAATACATACAATGTGTTGCATAAACAAGTTACAACAACAGATACATTTTTATTATTCTACTTTCAAACAAACAATTACAACCTGTATTTATTATGAATTAACTGACTTCAGATCTACTGTACTATCCTTATTTATTTTGACGAAAATAGATACTTGGACGAATATATTATGTCTTCTTAGAAATTGAATAGATGAGGCTTTTACTTGATGAAGATTCATACTAAATGAAAAAATAAAACAGTTTAATTTGTTAAAATATACATTACATTGTGTTCGCGAAACGCGTCTCAACTTTAAGGTCAATATAATGTAGATTTTAACAAATTGATTTGTTTTTTTTGTCTCTTAAACTTTTAAATAATACAAAATGTATCATCAAACGAATAAGAAATGAGTGTTTTAAAATCTAGTAATATTTAACAAGTTTTTCTATAATTTTTATTTTGCGAGTGTAATTTTTTATCAGAAGTAAATTACATTATTTTATTTAATATTGTGGCAGTGCCATGATACTTTATTGATTTTACCACCACTTACTGTTGGTGGTGGAATTTCATCAATAAAGAGGCATTAAGTTTAAAAATTCACTTCCCCTACATAATAATTATGCAGCAAACTAATTTTTTAGTTTAATTTTTGTTTTTATAAAATGTTTTCTTTTTAATATTTTATATTTGTTATTTTTTTTTATTTGAGATGAATGGAGATTATGTGAAAGTATACTATATGATAAAAAATTCAAAATAAAAATATTATTTGTTAGTGTACCTACTTTGGAATCGTTCAAGTATTACGTAAGCACTATGGGGGGTTTTTGTTTTCCCACTTTTGATGACATGGGGGTCTAGATGGTGATTTCGTCAGCAGTAGTTATTTAATTTTTTATATATATATATATACAGGGTGGGGCAATCTTCTGACATCGGAGGATTACATCGTTGTGGTGATAGATAGAACTTTATAGTTTTGTGTGAGCTAATACAGTTACTGAGAGCACATTTTGAAAATAGTTTCGATTCTACAGGGTGTTCCAATACTACGTAGCAGCACGTACTTACATTTTTTTTTAACGGAACGTACTATATTTTGTTTAAGAATCGAAAAGATCTCACCGAGAGCTTTACAAAAATATAGCACTCTAAAGAGGTTGCATGTAAAAATTTAATACCATTTTATTTGTGTACGTAAAATACTTGTTTATGACCATTATCATAAAATATCTACGATTTTCCATTAACTCATGCCCTAAATGTACTACATCGTTTGAAATATTATTAATTGTACTAACAAATTGTAAAAAGACTTATAGGGTGATTCATTTAAAAAATTTTGAGATATTGCTTGATTTGCGTTTTGTTTCACCCTGTATTAAAGAAGCCACAGATAAAAAAAGTAATTAATACTGAGTACAGCCAATGATGTGTGTATGACATTTGAATACAAAAAACTGTTGATTTATTTTAATTTATTGTTTTGCAGAGTGTTAAAGAGGAGGTCTTTTTTGCTAATAATTGGCCATATCTTTGTAAAACACCCTTATAATATATTAGAGTGCTATATTTTTGAAACGCTCTCGGTGAGATCTTTTCGATTTTTGAAAAAAATATAGTACGTTTCATTTAAAAAAATGTAAGTTTGTGCTGCTACGTGGTTTTGGAACACACTGTAGAATCGAAAGTATTTTCAAAATGCGCCCTCAGTAACTGTATTAGCTCACACAAAACTATAAAGTTCTATCTATCACCACAACGATGTAATCCTCCGATGTCAGAAGATTGCCCCAGATTGCCCCCACCCTGTATATATATATATATGGCAACCCACACATAGTCTGTGCTTGAAAACGATACGCATATTCAGGGATTCCCACAAATAATTAACATACCAATAATATACCAATGTTTAAGTTAGCATGGGCAGAGAGGGGTTAAGATCTTTGATTACTTTTGCTGGGGAGTGGGAAGGGGAGGAATTATTGTTGTAAATCCACTTAGGTAATACTTGAACGACCCCTTTCAACAGTTTTGTCTGTACCTTTTGTTTCTCGAATGTTACCAAATATAACTTTTATGAGAGTTAATATAATAGAATTAGAATGTGTGAACAAAGTGTACCTATATGTGTATGTAAAAACTAAAAATGATATTAAACATAAAGGTTATCCTCATTAAATGTGTTTTATTCAACGATACTTAAAGGTGTACTGAGGATTAAAACAGTGCTCTGTTGTGGTAGAAAAGCTCAATGCTAAAGAAACGGGGATATTTGAACTACTTTTCCACCGAAAGCTACAGTACCTTGACATTATTATTGTCTCCGTTTTTGTTCCTAATAGACCGGTATCTCTTGACACGTGTTGTAGGCTTTAATATTTTAAATGGAAGTCGTTTAATGTGAGAAACAAGTAAAATAAGGCTATTGGCCAAGACCCAAACTTTCTAATCGACGCTACAGTGAGAGTACCTATAGGTACATTAAAATTCATATTTGGAAAACTATCAAGAATTTTGGAAAAAACACATTTTAGAAAGAACAACCCCGAAAAGTACACTGGTCATTGTATACGTCGAGCCTCGAAGCAAAGGTAGGGACTGAAACTGCATTCACTGGTCTTAAAGAAGTATTTGAGATATCAAAAGCTGCTGCACCAAAGGCAACCACATGACGTCAGGTGACGTTATTGAAACGTCCCATTTAGGTTAATTATTTACGTTATTTACACTAACGTTTATTCTTGGAGGCTGAGGTATTGCTACGTCTGAATACTGCCATTTTCAAATGGAAGAAGATAAGAGATGATTCTAACCGGAAGGACGGAAAGCTGTTTTATTTTTTTGAATCCATCATGTTGATTTTCAATTTGTTCTTGGTGTTTATCGGCATTGGTGTTCCATCCGCTGTTTATTTAGGACCAATCAGGTATCCATTTAACAAATATTTCAGGGCTATTCACTAAGCAAAGTTGTTATGGATAGCAACTGTAAA
>CAJUYH010004778.1:0-25748 GCA_910591685.1 Galerucella tenella | reverse complement strand
TGGGTGGAGAACGTTACGCATAACATGATCAAAGATCTCATTCCTCCCGGCACCATAGATTCCTCCACGAATCTAGTTTTAGTCAACGCGGCCTACTTCAAGGGATTGTGGGTGAATCAATTCCCTGAAGAGTATACTAGACCAGAAGTTTTTTATGTGAATCCGACAAAACAAATAATGGTGGATATGATGCACGTCGAGGGAACTTTCAAACATGGTGAGTTTTCAATACAAAACAGTTTTAGTTGGTTGCGCTTCTCGTTAGATCCGGTCGTTTTCCACTAATTTTTAATTTAAAATGAATGAATTTGGAATCTAACTGAAAATTCTTCTTTTGTTGTGAAAGTTTTATATATTTTTTTCTACTAGCGTGCGGAAAAGTCCACTTTTCTTCACTAGTGCGGAAAGTAGATTTGTTTACGATGTACAAAGTAACTGTCAACTTTTATAAATAAATTTCAAATTGTCATTCTTCAATAAATATTAGACAAAATTGTTAAGTATTCAACAAAGGGTATATATCTTATTAAGGGTTATAGTATTGGGGAAGTTTCGTACCAGTATGCAATTGCAAAATATTACGAAAAATATCCAGATATACCCATTACGCGGTGTGGATTGAAAAAATTAATAAGGAAGTTGAGGAGGATGATGTATGTATGTATGTGTGTGTTTTGGAGTGACATTCACTGAGACCTAAAAGATCTATTGTGCCCCCTTACTTCTACTCAGTTTCTGAGGAGAGTCTCAGAAACTAATAGTTCCTTTAGTCCTATTTCCCGGAGGAATTTTAGGATGTCTGCAGGCTTCAACTAAGGCAAATGTTCCTCTTCTATCCAGTAATCTCCTAGGTGCTGTGCTCTAGGATTCTGAAGTGCTGTGCAGTTGGAAAGTACAAAATCTGCATTCTTCTTCCTCCACTATTTTGAGCTTTTTCAGGTGCCCATTCAGGCGACAATGTCCCGTCAGGATCCCTGTTAAAACTCTTAGCGCAGTTTTACTTTGACTTATTCATTCTTTTGATCTCAACAGGTTGTAGTCGCCCAGAAGAGTCCCTACTAGATCTTTCCAATGGTCAGATCTTCTCTTTTTCTCGGCTTTACTTATTTCTAATATCACATTGGGGCTGATTCCGCAAATGGTTCAGGCCCCCAGAAAGGTATTTCAGTCCCCCTCTTTGCTAGTTCATCTGCTATTTCATTTCCGTCTATTCCAGTGTGTCCTGGAATCCATAGTAACGTGACTATGTTGTTCTCGCCTAGTTGGTTGAGTTTGTCTAGGCATTCCCACACCATTTTGGAACTGATTACACAAGAGCTCAGTGCCTTAATGGCTGCTTGACTATCCGACATTATGATAATCCTTTGTCTTCTGTATCCTTTATCAATATTGAACTGGGCGCACTTTCTTATGGCGTGGATTTCCGCTTGAAAGATACTTGGGGTTTTTCCCAAGCTTTCAGAGTGTTTGGTTCCTGGTCCGAACATTCCTATCCCAGTTCCTTCTATTGCTTTTGAGTCGTCTGTGTACCATTGAATGGCATTCTTTCCAAGTCTGGTAATGGTATTTGGATCCCGTTCCTTCTTGTTGCTCATTTCCGTAACGAATTTCTTTGAAAAGTTATAATTTTTCATCATACCGTCTTGTGGCACGTCCCAGGTTGTATGATTTCTAAGAAGTGAGGAGGTATTTTTTTTAATGATTCCCTCTCTACTTAGTCTGTATCTTGTTCTTTCTGCAACACTTTCCACCACCATATGTAGAGGGGTGAGGTTGAGAATCACTTCCATGACTGCCGTTGGGCATGTTCTCATTGCTCCTGTAATGCATATACAGGCTAGTCTTTGAATTTTGAAGAGGTTTTCTCTCGTCGTCAATAGGCTAGTTCTACTACTCCACGCAATGGCTCCATAAGTGATGATTGGTCTCACTATGGCAGTGTAAATCCAGCTTAGGATTTTTGGGTTACAGCCCCAGTTTCTTCCCTCCAGATTCCTGCACACCATTATAGCCAATTTTGTCTTGTATGTAATCTCCTTTTCGTGTTTGTTTCACAGGAGGTTACTGTCTAGAGTTAAACCTAGATACTTGACTTCTTGTCTCCATTCAATCTCGTTCCCATCAAGTTTTATGGTTTTGAGGTTGAGTTTTCTTTTCTTAATGAAAGCTATCAGGATGGTTTTAGTGGGGTTGATGCTAAGTCCCACTTGCCTACACCAGCTCTTTGTATAGTTCAGACCGTTTTGTACAATATCGCAAAGGGTGTTTTCGAATTTCCCCCTGGCTGTTATGACAATATCGTCGGCATATACTTGGCAGGATATTCCGAGATCCGTCAAACCACACAAGAGTTCGCCAACCGTCAGACTCCACCTTTATGGGGATGCTACTCCTCCCTGAGGGCATCCTCTGGTAGTGCAGATGGAGACAATGTCTTTGCTCGTCCTCGTCTCTGCTATTCTTGTGGTGAGCAGTTCCGACATCCATTTGGATGTTGTGCTGTCTACACCTCTTCTGTTCAATGCTCTTCTGACTACCTCATGTGGAGTATTGTCAAAAGTTCCTTCTATGTCCAAAAATGCACATACTACAGTTTCTTGGTTGTCTAGAGCACCTCGGATATCCTCCGTCAGTTGTACCAGTGCAGTCTCCTGCCCGGTAAGCATGCTGACATGGGTGGAGAGGTAGTCTCAAGGATTTCCGTTCTAATATGGTTATCAATAGCCTTTTCCATTGTTTTGAGTACAAACGATGTTAGACTAATTGGTCTGAAGCATTTGGGGTTTGTTGTGTCCCTTTTTCCAGTTTTTGGAATGAAGGTTACTATTGCCCTTCTCCATGCTTCAGGTATAAAACCCAGTTCTAAGCTGCTTCGACTAATTTTAATCAGATGCGGTAGAATTTCGTCTTGTCCTTTCTGGAGCAATGCTGGGAACATTCCATCTGCTCCTGGTGCCTTGAAAGGTGAAAAGGTGTTCATGGTCCATTTCAACCTATCGTTACTACAAATGTGTTTGGCCATTGTAATACTTTCTCTTGAAGGCCTATTGCGAACTTCGAGAGGATTATCTCCCCTATTTGGGGAACTCCCTGGAAAATGAGTTTCTAGTAAGAGTCGAACTCTTTCCCCCTCATTTTTGGTATATTCACCATCTGGCTTCCTCAAAGCCATATCTGTGTTGACCCTACTTTTCGCCATAACTTTGTAAAGTCTTGCCGCAGCAGGTGTTGTGTTTATATCTTCACAGAATTTTCTGAAGCTATTTCTTTTAGCTTTTCTAATTTCCTTGTAGTAGGTGCTTCTCACCTCGGTGTATCTCTGCCAGTCTTCGGTGAGTTTTGCTTTATTAAAAAGGTCCCGGGTTTGAGATCTTACTTCTGACAGATGTTTGCTCCACCAGGGTGCATCTTTGTTGCTTCGTTGTTTTTGAAGAGGGCAACCCGATTCAAACGCATCGATTATTGCCCTTTTCAGATCCTCAAGCTCCTTTTCCAGATCGAGATGGTGCTTAGTCCTCCCTTTCCTCTGGATATGTGCTAGATTTATTTTCAGACAGGTGTTGTAGTTGTCCCAGTCTGTTTTTCTTGGTATTCTCCTGAGGCTTACCTCAGGTATGCCTAGTTCTAACTTGAATGTTATGATACTATGATCGGAGAGAGATGGTTCACCCGATATGAGGAGGATGATGCAGCTACTGCACTAGCTATGCATTCGTTAAGGGAAAATCCCAAGTTGAGTCTACGAAAAAGTGCAGTGGAGGTTGCTTTTTCCAAGAGTCACTTACAGAAAATATTTTAACAAAACAAAATTCATCCGTTCAAACCGAAATTTATTTTTTCTACTAGCGTGCGGAAAAGTAAATTTGTCAAGTTTTTGGGGAGTGTATTGAGATTTGAATATTTAAAATATATATTTGTATGATTGTAGTTTACCAAATGACTGAAAAACTAATAAATTTATTATAATTCTGCTATAATTTTTAATAAAAAAAAAACTTATTTTTCAATCATTTTTTAATGGTCCTGGTATAAGCCTCATCAAATGAATGTCAAATAATAGTAATTGTAATAATGTATTTAATAATAAATGTTTCTTTCTGTTAACTTTTGGGTTTTTTTCCGCATAGTGGGAAAGATAGTGTACCTAGCACGTGCGTAAAGTGACTTCTCCGCACGCTATAAAGTAGAAGTGGCTGATAAAATATAACACCCCGGCCTCGACTTTAAATGAAAATGATCAAAACGAGATAAACCAAACAATTAGCTATGCAGCTTCAAGGTTTATAAATGCTCATTGCCCTCCAGTACAATTTACAAATTGTACAATAAATGTAAATATTAACAACAATTAATTTGTGTTCAAGAATATCGTTATAAATTAGATGTTTCTTTTATTTCTTTTATGACAACTTTATCAATATAAAAATTAAAACCATATATGTTTCATTATATTCCAAAATAGTCCATTTTGTAACATTACCGCACGCTACAGCAGTGCGTTAAGAATATTAAAACAGGTCAAAATAGTGTCACTTTTCCTACGATCGGAGAAAAAATACTATTTCAATTTTCCATAGTTTATTTCTTGGTACCCGATCAAAGGTCTTTTCCCTATCAATAAAACCTAAATAGATTTTTTTGTCATTTAAAAAAAGTAACATGAAATCTAACCATTGATTTGTTGTGTTTAAGATGTATCTGAAACATTGGGAGCTCACATATTGGAAATGCCTTACAAGGGCGATAATATAAGTATGTACATTCTTTTACCACCATGGTCCGATACGCAAAATTCTATCGAAGCTACTTTGAAAAATTTGACGTTGGAAAATTTCAAAAACGTCGTCGAAAATGACAATTTGATTTCGAAGACCGTCCAAATTTCGTTTCCGAAATTCAGTTTGGAGACTACTTTGGAAATGA
Source organism: Galerucella tenella (assembly GCA_910591685.1). Taxonomy (NCBI): domain Eukaryota; kingdom Metazoa; phylum Arthropoda; class Insecta; order Coleoptera; family Chrysomelidae; genus Galerucella; species Galerucella tenella. The sequence continues at coordinate 20,825 of CAJUYH010004778.1, read as the reverse complement.
CCCCGGTAAGTGTATAGAATATGTAGTAGTAGATGTCTGTAATCTTGGAATTCTACTATTTACATAAAAAGTCATTTATTTTTATGTAAACAGGATAATTGGTGTTTACAGACACTTTTTTAAATTCTTGTACATAAAATATTTGAAAATTTTTATAAATTTGTATATATTGCATTTTTTTACACTAAAATCGGTTATTGTAGCTTTTGTAAATACTCTATAACAATTTAACCTAAATAATTATTATTCTACAGAGCTGGACTAACTCAACTTTAATTTTCTGTAACCTTTATATTAACGCATTACTCTTCAAGAAAAGCGTTACCTTCAAAATACCGCGCTACCTTTAAAATAACGCGTTACCTTCAAAATACCGCGTTAACTTTAAAGTAGCGCATTACTTTTGTAGTTTTACGCTACCTTTTAATTATCGCGCTACCTTTAAGCAACCATCTTTGTAGTTTCACGATACCTTTCATGTGCAATATTTTAATAAAAAGTACTTTTTACCCCGGTTTAAGGGTAGTTGAAAGCATTGTTCCGTTGTAGCTTTTGTGAATCATTTAATGTAAATAATTGCTTCGCGAAGATGGGCTAGAGTAACTCTTAATTTTTCGTTACCTTTAACGTAATGCTGATGCTGGTGGAGAGGTAGTATCTCTATGATTTCCGTTCTAATATAGTTGTCCATAGCTAATTGGTCTGATGGTTTTGGTGTTTGTTGTGGCCATTTTTCTAGCTTTTGGAATGGAGGTTACAATTGCCCTTCTCCATGCTTCTGGCATCATTCATTCATACGTTTGGGTTGGGCTCAACAGCCCAGGCACTTGAACTGAATCTTTGTACCATTGCCAATCTACCTACTTCCATTCCAGAAGCTTCGTGTCTTCTATGTAAGCCACCAGTTTATCTGGAGGGATCTTCAGTAGTTGTGATGGTTGTGTTATTTCCACTCCAAAGTGCTTCCGTCTGAGTCCTTGTAAGTTCTCACAGAAGCAGAGTATATAAGTAGGTGTTTCATCGTAGAGTTCACATTATCTGCACATAGGTTCACTAACTTTTCCCATCCTGTGCAGATGCTTCCTCAAGGTACAGTGTCCAGTCACCAGGTCATCAAATTTATCTTGCCCAGTTTTAACAGCTTGGACTAGAGTTCCTTGTCTAACTTATTCAGTAGACTCTTAGTATGGAGGTGTCCTTGTGTGACTTCCCCTCTCATGTAATCCTTTGTGATTCCACAAAACTGTTCCGGACCTGTGAAGACCCCTTTAGACCTTTCTTTAGCTAGCTGGTTTGCCATTTCATTCCCTGAAATCCCCTCATGTGCTGGCACCCATATTAGAGACACTTTGTTGTCTCTTGCCAGCATGTTAAGGGATTCTTTACAGTTTTGTACTAGTTTGGATCTAGTTGTTGGATTGCTGATAGCTTTAAGCAGAGCAAGGCTGTCAGTGAATATATCAATTTTTTGTCTGGTACATCCTCGTCTGATGTTTTCATCAATGCAGGCTATAACGAAAATCGTCTCTGCTTGAAACGCAGTTGTATATCGACCAAGGCTACGGGACAGTTTCTTCCTAGGTCCACTTATACCAGCCCCAGTGCCATAGTTTGTTTTGGATCCATCGGTGAACCAGATGATTTCTTCAGAATTACCTGGATGCATCACCTGTTTCCTGTAAGAGATTATGATATTCACTCGCTCATTCTTCTGGTATATAACTCAGATCTGAGCTGCTGAGACTAATTTTTACTAAATGTAGTAGAATTTTTCCTTGTCCTTGCTGGAGCAAGGACAAGGACCATTTTCTTGTTCATAGCACATTTTAGCCTTTCGTTACTACAAATGTGTCTAGTGATTAAAGCGCTATCTCTAAAAGGTCTGTTATGACTTTTTAGTGGATTAGCTCCTCTATTCGGGTTAAAACAAAGAAAAATTAGTCAAAGTCGCACTATTTTCTCCTAATTTTCGGTATGTTCACCATCTGGCTTCCTCATAGTCATATCCGGCGGGTATAATTTGGGCGCTAACCATCCTTCTTTACCTGTCTGACCAAGAAGGATAGATAATCCGTCATGTATTTTCGGCGCTAAGAAATGCAGGTAGGTCGAGTCATAAAATAACTCTTATCTTAATAATTTAACCACCAATATTTGGAAAAACCCAATAGTTTTCTATTTGTTATTTTCTGATATTTTCATACATAGTTACACTTTGATCAACCGGGTTTGGGCCTGGGTTTTCTTTTTTTTTAGTTTTCTATTTCTTATTTTCTGATATTTTTATACATAGTTACACTTTAATCAACCGGGTTTGGGCCTGGGTTTTCTTGTTTTTTTTAGTTTTCTATTTCTTATTTTCTGATATTTTTATACATAGTTACACTTTGATCAACCGGGTTTGGGCCTGGGCTTTCTTGTTTTTTTTTTAGTTTGAATAACCGGGTTTGTGCCTGTGTACTTCAGTCGGTTAGCGCCCAAAATACACATAGGATTAAAATGACCCTTCGGTCTTGGCGCCTAGTTTACATGTTGTAAAAAGTGCATTAATCTTTTAGCGCCCAGATTACACCCGCCCGCCATATCTGTGTTGGCCCTACCTTTCGCTATGACTTTGTAAAATCTTGCCCCAGCAGGTGTTGCGTTACCCTTAAAATACCGTGCTACCTTTAAGTAATGCGCTACCTTAAAAAGTACTTTTTACCCCGTTTTTAAAGGAGGTAAAGAACTAAGAAATAAAAAATACTGAATTTATGCTCCAGCTCTGTAATTTCTGTATTATATAAAATTTTATGCAATATTCATAAAATAACAAAATATAACAAAGGGTTTTGTGTTAAAACAAAGATATTTATGCCCGTTCGCACCGTTTACTACAAGTCTTGAGCCTTAAAAAGACTAATTTACATTGCACCGCCCTCTAAGTTTTCTTGATTTCTCGATATAATACAGTTTGACTTCTCGAGATGGTTTCCACTCGATCTAATCATTTCCAGGAATTTTTGTGAAAGGAAAAATATCGATCCTACCAAAAAATTGATGGGAACCAAAATTGTGGGAAATTCAATTTCAAACAACTTTGGTTGTAGCAATTTTTCGTGTAATGTTGATAATAAACGCGATAATGCTACTTTTCACCCCCCCACCACTTCTCTGGTATAAATCGAAAAATATCGATCTGACGAAAAAATTTATAGGAACAAAAATGGCAGACAATTCAATTTTAAGCAAATTTGTTTATAACAATTTTTCATGTAATATTAACAGAAATTACCCAAAAATTCACCCCCTCTTTTTGGGTATAAATCGTAAAATATCGATTCCAGGAAAAAATTGATGGACACCAAAATTGTAGGCAATTTAATTCCAAGCATATTTTACTATTTTGTGTAAAATTGAAAATAATCGACTGATTCAATAAACAAAAATTTAACCAAAATTCAAGATGGTAGATGACGCACCGGATCGAGTACCACGCAAAACAAAATTTAGACTGCCAGTTACCCCCCCCAAACGATTTCCAAAGGAAAATTGCTACTTGCAATTTTTTTCGGGTCAAATCCTAGTCCGATTCGGCTAAGGGTAATTGTCAGGTGCTACCATAGCACTCAGTGGACAAAACACGTAATCAGCAAAAAATTACTGGTCGCTCCGGTAGCGGTACGTTGGGATGAACGCGACCGATGCTTAAGCTGCAGCAGTGCAGCACGCGAAAAACTTGAGTGCTTCTTAAAATTGAGCACAACTTACGAAATGCGTGTTCAAATTCCATACGGTGCAAACAGGCATAAATTAACTTTTAATTGGTTCCAAGACCAAATCTAATTTCAAAATCACGCAGTGTTTTTTCAAAATTAGGTATAAAAAATCAGCTTTTAAGTTTAATTATAAAATTATGTACAGAGGAAGGGCCTAAATAAAAGTCTTTCTATTAATTTGATGTATTTATATTATTAATCAAAGCTTTCGGATAACCCTGTATATTTTTTCTTATTTGTTAATCGTCCATTAAACGAATATTTAAAAAACTCAGCACCGTATTAAGATATAAATAAATAAAAAAGGGTTTTATTAGATGAATATACAGGGTGTCCCGTAAATAAGTACCGTAAATTAAAGGCATGATAGATCGTCACGGAATATTTAATACCCAAATGCATCTTTTCTCTAACCTTCTTTGTTTGTGAGATACAGGCTGTTAAAAGGTGCAGAATAAATACACATTTTATTTCATATCTTCTCGGGGGATGGAAGTACAAATTTAAAATTTTTTGTAGGTTATTGTCTCTTCAAAACACATCGACTGTATTAATTATGCCAAATTCTAAATAAGCCAGTGGCGTGGGACGAGGATTTCGTAAACTTTTATTGTATCATATTTTTGTAACACCCTGTATTGAGAGCTATAGACTTTTATCTGCAATTCTTTATTACATTTTCTACATAAGAGGTACGCTTTTTTAACTCGATAGAACACTCCATTTTCAAGATTTTCAACTTTTTATTGCAGTAAGACACTTTTTTATGTTGTAATGTTTTTAAACAATAAATTTGTAGTAGTCGTAAATATTTCCTTAACACTTTATTTTTCCTTAAATAATTATGAATTACAAACCCATAAGAAACGTTTGTGTTTGAATTGTTTGTAAGTGATCTTCAAGTAGGTAGGTACTACAAATTTATTTAAGAAAAAACAACTTAAAAAAAGAGTCTTACTTTAATAAAAAGTAAAAAATCTTGAAAATGGAGTGTTCTATCGAGTTCAGCAAAGAGTGCCTTTTTTGTAGGAGGTTTAATAAAGAATTGCATACAAAAGTATTCAGGTGTAAATACAGGGGGTTTCAAAAATATGGTACAATCAAAGTTTACGAACCCCTCGTACCACGCCACTGCTTTATTAGAATTTGTCATAATTAATACTGTTGATGTGTTTTGAAGAGACAATAACCTAAAAAAATTTTAAATTTGTACTTCCATCCCCCGAGAAGATATGGAATAAAATGTTTATTTATTCTGCACCTTTTAACAGCTTGTATCTCACAAACAAAGAAGGCTAGAGAAATGTTTCTTAACAATCTATCATGCCTCTAATTTACGGTACTTAAACGGGACACCCTGTACATCGTTGTGTAGTGAAAATGACTAATTTTAGGTTAAAATAGTTCGATGGGGTTTATTACGCGTATCAAATATTGAAAAAATATACATGGTGAATCGGAAAATATATAATTCTAATTTAAAAATATTAGGGCGCGTTGTATCAAACACCTTAACTCGGTTTAATGATAACTGATATTTAGACTGATGTACAGTAGGACACAACAACCTGACAGTTTGGAAATATTCAAGCCCACGACACAGAGTACATATAAAGACTTAGTTTGACAGAATTAAGCCAATTGTTTTTATATTATAGTTTTTATGGAGAGTTTCACTTTTTGTATTTGAATTAAAAGAAAAAGAGTAAACTTCTACGTACATCAGTCTAGAAAAAAACATTAAAAGACCTCAAAAAAGTTCAGGAGCGTTTCTGTGCGATACTGATGAAGGTTGCCAAACTGTGATTTATTGATAATAAATACATCAACACAGTTATCAATAAATCGAGTTTAAGTGTTTGATACAAAGCGCCCTTGCCCTTAAACTCTGTATAACTCACACGCTGCACATAAAAAAAAGCTTTTCGACACTTTTTAAGCGCACTAACAGCTTTTTTTCTCTTTGGTAGATCTTAAACTCTTTGGGTGTGGGAAGCCTATTCAAATCAAACGCTGACTTCAGCGCCCTCTCTAGGAAAAAGGTGTCACTCGGTGAAGGTATACATAAAGCAAGAATCGAAATTAACGAAAATGGGTCGCAAGCAGCCGCCGCCACTGCGTTATTCTCGTTCAGAATGCTGGGTGACGAAGATCAAGTTGCAAAATTCAGATGCAACAGGCCTTTCATTTATATCATTTACAATCATAAAACTCATACGGTCCTATTCGTGGGGATATTTAGAGCTGCCCTTAAATAATTATTGTTATGTTTTTTTTTTCGTCAAACCTCCACGTCTACTTATTATCTTGCAGCAATGTCAAATTTACGAGTTTTTCGGTAGATTTACCGATTTCAATTCACCAAATGTCTACTTATATTTAATATTCCTTGTATTTAAAATGCTTCTGCAAACACAAAATTATTTATCTCCATTTTTGACGATTTAATTTTCACTACTTTTTTGGTACACCCAGTATATGTATTTTTTTTATTTTAACTGCAAACACATGAAAATATTTATCTCCATTTTTGACAATTTAATCTTTACTACTTTTTTGGTACCCCCCGTATATGTAATTTTTTTAATTTAACCCATATTGAAGATTCTTCATTTACCTCTTCTTTTAGAAACCCTGTATATATAGTAACCACTAATTCATGAGCCTCCACCAATTGGAAGACCTTTTTGAAATTGTAAATTTTTGGTACACCCAGTATATATGTTATTTTTTTAATTTAACTGCAAACACTCAAATTTTTATCTCCATTTTTGACGATTAAATCTTTACCACTTTTTTGGTAGGTATATGTAATATTTTCAATTTAACCTATATTGAAGATGCTTCGTTTACCCCTTCTTTTGGAAACCCTGTATATATAGTAACCATTAATTCATGAGCCTCCAGCAATTGAAAGACCTTTTTGAAATTATAAATTTTTGGTGCACCCTGTATGTTTATAAATTTTAATGATGGCACTTCTTCAACGCAGAGCCAGGTTAGAAGAATTTTCGTTTAGATAACAATTTTTTAACTACCTATGTCACTTTTTGTGAATCTCGTTACTGTTCGCCGTTGGACGCCCAAAAAGTAGTTGTGGTGATGTGACGAATGTATATGGACCATTCTTATCCAAGTTTCGTTTAATATCGTCGTAAATTGCACAATCTCTTATGACTCATAAATATATAATTGCATTTTTGCTACATACAGTCAATTTTCCATGCTCTCTCCTTGGGTTCTTATTCTTTTTAATGGAATTTAACCCAAAACTTCGCAAATTCGCTTAAATATTTTTGAAAAACTTCTTGTGGAGTATATTTAGGTCAGTTTTCACGGTAGCTGCATGTAAGAAGACAGTATACATCATTAGAGTCCCTTTCTCGAGTAGAATCCATCAAATAAAGAAGTAAAGGAAGGAACCACTTTTTCAAAATAACCATATCATATAAATCTCGGCATCTTTGGAATTGTCTACAAATTATCCAACACTTTTTATGTCAAGCCATACATAAATTGAGTTTTATGCAATATTTCCTTTGGCTCTTTTAATGGATGGGATCTAATGTTTAAATATTTCTTAGTATTTCATATTTTTCTTTCGTATTCATCAATACATTCCTAATTTTAAAAAAAATTAGGCTTAAAGTAAAATACATTACATTTTTATGGAAAAGTCTCTCTTAATTTTTTAGACATTTAGCATTTTTATCTATATTATGTTTTTATAATAAATTGTTATCAAATGTTGTACTTTTTCTCCACAACAAAAAGTAAATTATATAGGAATTTATGGTATTTCGGTATCTTCAACAAATTAAGTTTTCATTAAGATTATTTTGCCATGCATGTGAATTAACCATAGATATAAAATAGATAGAGTGTCTGGATTGGACGGGTTATTACATCCCTCTCGTTCAATGCGCATGCGTGAAAATTCACAATTTTGACGTTTCTAATGTTACCTTGATGAACGTCAAAAAACCAATAAAAATACTGTTGATATTTTCTCTCTTTCTAATTAACAAAAGTTTACCCATGACATCTTTATGATGTCTATGGAATGGGCTCATTTACATATATTTTTTTATTTTACCATTCGGAAGAGCACATCATTTTGAGGCTCTGTGCAAAAATTAGACGTCAGCGAGACTCCTAAGTCGCCTCAAAAAATTATAAACATTAAACAGCGCTTCTCTCCGAATTTCAGGCGTGACGTCATCGCATATGTAATCTCTCGTTCAGAGAGCGGATACCGCGTCGATCGGTTTTCGGTTAGATGACTACTTAGCTAGCAACAGTAGGTGTTTTGCTTGATTAAATGGTTACCTATTATTTATTATACGTTTTTAGCAAACTCTAAACAGTGTTATGTTTGTGAAATAAGAACCTTTATAAATAATTTAAACTATTACTACGATTAAAACATCTAAAAAAACATTTATTTCTATTAATAAGGATGCAAAAAAAAACGGAAGCAGTGGCGGAAAAGCATTAAAAGACTCGCTTCACTTATAACTCTTATAAGTCAACATACTTTGTTGGTGTATTTTCAAGATTTCATTTTTCTTCAATCAGAAGTACAGAATCGTTATAAATACGTTGTGAATCCATATTGAGAGGGATATTGAAAACCATACACGCATGTATTTTTCTAAATTTTCTAAAATACGTAGATATTATTGTTTTATTAATGTTCAAAATTATTTAATAAAGTAATGGATCAATTCTTCTTCTTAACTGGCGTATATATTATATGTTTTAAAAGAAATCATTTCATTTGATTCAAAGTCCGGATCAGCTCTAACGAATATCGCTTTTTTTACCAGTGAGGTGCATGAATCTGAATGTAAACATTTGGAACTAATATTACCTGCTTCATCAAAATACGTTTTCCTTGTTCTTTTCAACATTGGTGATTTAATTTCCACTTCACATTCATCATAAATAGCATCTGGAGAAACTCCTATAATTGGGCAGTCTGTAGTTGAAAAAATTCCATTTTTTTTTATTTTTTTGAAATTCGTTTTTGAAGAATTTTAAGTACGTTTTAAGTATTGTAATATCTAAGCCTACTATTCGTAATTTATTTTTTTTTGCTCCTTCTTCTGAAAGACTATCATTGATCACCGCTTGATTTTTTTTCTTTCCAAAGACCATGTTAGTTATAAACTTTTTAAAGGTCTAAGCTGATGATAAAGATAACACTGTCTCCGTAGTGGACGGTTCCTCTTTCCTACGATGGAGCCACATGAGAAAAGCAATAACATGCTTACAGTCTCCAGCCGAAACAGGATAATAACACCATTGTCTAATATTAGACAATGATAACACTTAGCTTCGTCTATTTTTTCAAACTCTAAAACAGTACAAACAACTTTCTAGCATTTTGAGTTTAGTTCATGCTCAGCTCAGCTGTCATTCCTGCTAATAAAATACATTTAGGTATTTATTTCTCTCTTCAAAGTTTTGAGTAACATATAGCGTTATCTCCGCAACTTTGACCACCAGACCAGGAATAAAAATAAAACATTTGGAATCTCCCTGTATATCATTTGAGAGAGCATGTATTTATGAAAATATTGACATTTTTAATCTTCCTGACCAGAAAATAGCCAAAAACGACGACGTGTATATACATAGTATAAAATTATAATATAATAAACTCGCGTTTTTTTATTAAAAAACTCCATAATCATTAGCAAGTCCACTTCTGGAACATTTAATGAGTCTGCTTTTTTAAAATTAGGTCCACACATTTTATTTTATTAATACAAAAATTTTGTAAGCAGTACCTAATACAAAATAAATATTTTCTATGCGAGGCACGTTGCAGTCAGAATCACATTAACTTTCATATGCGATGACGTCACAGTCATAGTCTTCGCCCCGCTACGGTATATGCTCTTGTTTAATTGGTTGTATTAGGAGAACGACATATTATTCTATTGACATGAAATTTTCAGAATCATATTTTTATCCTTAGTACTTTGTTTTAAGAGTTTTAAGACAGTTGAAAGTGATTTAAAAATTTTAGTAAACGAGCCCTTAGTACTTTGTTTTAAGACAGTTAAAGTGATTTAAAAATTTTAGTAAACGAGCCCATTAACACAACTATTTACATTTGGTGGAAGTTTATGGCTTAAACAAAGGCCTTAATCAAAGTGAAATTATTTTTGTTGGTTTTGGGTATTTTCTTCTCATTTTGGGGCCTGTGGCGTTGTTTTTCTCTCTTCTATCAAAGGTAGGTATATAGTTGAATTTTATGAAAAACATTTAGGGTAATTTCTTCATAAATATTGACCAAATTGAGTAGTTTTTTATCCAACTCATTTGATACAAGAATTGTTCAATAATCTAATAAATATACATATAGGGCTGGACAAAAGTTACAGCTTCAATCAAATTCTTCAAATTAGTTGAACAATTCTAGTATTTAAGTAGGTATACTTAGTGAATTATATTATTTTGCTTTGGTAGATTTTAGGATCGCTAGGTTTAGGAAGTCTGTTCACTACCAATGCCGATTTTACCGCCCTCTCCCCACAAAAAGTATATCTGGGTGAAGGTATTCACAAAGCAAGAATTGACGTTAACGAAAATGGAACTCAATCTGCTAGTGCTACTGCATTATTTTCATTTAGAATATTTGACGGGGAGTCCGTTGCTAAATTCAGATGCAATCGACCTTTCATGTATATTATTTACAATAAAAACACTCACACTATTTTGTTTGTCGGAGTATTCAGGTCACCTCCAATGAAAGACGAATTATGATGATATGAAATCAAATTGAATTAATAAAAGTACAACTGTTGTTTGTATATTTTTCAATAAACTTGTTGACATGTAGTTAGGTTTCAATTTAACAGTTTTTCATCACTAAATTTATCATTTATTCATCCATCAGCAAGTGCTCCAGTTGTTATTGTATTTTTTCAAATTTTGTACAAGATCCAGGCCACACATTAACTAATCCCCCTTCAACTTTATGTGTTTAATCATAATATAAAATTTCAATCCTTTCTGTGTGTATATATTTAATATAAACTCAATTATTCTATAAATACTTAACATTGGTTCCTCTAATTCAGCTTGCTTTATATTTGTACAAAAAATTTGTATATAAAAGAAATTTTTGACAATCAAAGTAAGTATTTACCAGGGATGTTGCGAACATTCGCATCCGCATCCGCAAATGCGGAGCTTCCGCATAGATTTGGACATCTGCATCTGCATCCACATCCGCATTAATCAGTGCGGATGTTCATGCGGATGCGAATATTTTTATACATATTTTTTACACCGCTGACTGAAGAAAAGATTAAAGATTACATTTTAAAGATGATAAATACTGAGAATGACGTTTTTGAATTTCTTAATTAGGTAATACCAATACCGAAAGAGCTAAGAGAATAAAAATGTCTGATTGCACGGAAAATGATATGGAACAACTAGGAACAGGGACATCAGGTTTCAACAGAAAGTCATGTTTACAAAACGACCTTGCTATGATATTATAGATTCGTCGAGTGAAGACGAGAGTACAGAAATGCCAGATAAAATTAGCATTGAAGCTGTACCTACTCAAAAAGGAGTTACTCGCTTACCGCACTGAAAAAAGAATTAATGTGGATGAAAATCCTCTAAATTGGTGGAGTGTTCATAGAGAGGAATTTGAGGTATTATCGCCGATAGTTCGAAGATTTTTATCCTCTCCACCGGACAGTGTTCGTAGCGAACAATTATTTAGTAGCGCGAGTTTAATTTATGAACCTCTGCGTAATCGCCTTGAACCAGAAAAGGCGGCAATACTCCTGTTCATTAAGTATAATGCTCCTTTTTTAAATTTTAATTACTAATATACCAATAGGTGTTTAATATATACTAATGTTTGATTTAATTACAGAAAAATATTAATAATTAAGTTATCATTGATTTAATTCTTCATTAATAGACTTTATTTACATAATAATGGCTGAAATGATGATGGTTTACATAATATCTTAAACATCCGTATCCGCATCCGCATCCGCGGATGTGAGCCCTCAAAACTCCGCATCCGCATTCGCATCCGCGGATGTGAAAAAATCAGCATTCGCAACATCCCTGGTATTTACCAAGGTAGGTCATTTGAATCTGTAAATTTTTACTGCTTTTTGGCTACAGAGGAATAATATTTCGATAATTTTAATAAAGAAGGAAGAGGCAAGACTTAAACCCAAATACAATGGTACTCAATTATAAAACTTTTTTGTACATTATAGATTCTTCAATATATGGGAGTAGGTGATCTGTTTGATGAAAGCTCAGATTTGTCAGTGCTGTCAGAAAGTAAAGTATCTCTAGGGGGTTCGCTTCACAAAGCAAGAATTGAAGTTAGTGAACAAGGAACCAAGGTTGCAGCTGCGACGACATTCTTCAGTTTCAGATCTAGTAGACCTGCCGAACCAGCACAGTTCATTTGTAACCATCCATTTATTTATATACTGTATGATAAAATTGAAAAGGCTGTTCTTTTTGGTGGTATATTCAGAAGGCCTTATTGAGGGATTTTAGCTGAATAAAATGTGATTTAATGAAGAAATCAGTGTATAGTTTTGAAAAATAATGTAATTAATGTGTGTACAGGAACGTTAAAAAAGTACTTAGATAGTTAGAATAATATTAAAATAAATCTACACACCTCATATGACTGTTTTTTGTGTATTATGTTTACTATTGTGTTAAAATAAAATAATTTACATTACTATGTGTTTTTTTGTGTATTTGATGTTTAGGAATATATAACAAATTTCTAAATTAATTTAAATCTTATAATTAAAAATCGAATATTAATAGTAACCAGTTTTAGTCTTCTTATTCAAAAATTGATACAAATACTTCACTCTTTTCTCCAGTTGGTAAAACTTAGTAGGTCTTGCTAAAGGATATGCTGTTTTGCTTAATACCTTCCTTTTTCTTATCATTACTTGGAATTCATTACCTTTTAAACCTCTCAACCATCTGGGCATGTTATACAGAATCTTTGTGGGATGTAGTTTTTCATTTCCTAATATGTCAATATAATCATTTTGGCCAAATAGTGCTCTCTTCTCGGACCAAGAGTCTTTGGGTTTATAAATAGGCATTGGTAATTTTTCTCCATCTTTTTCTCGAGGAAGTAAGCCTTTTTGTAACATTTTATCGTCATAACCATGTCTACGAATTATTGGGCCTTTGGCAATTTTTTCTTCATGATATCGAAATCTGACGCTGGTGATTTGAGGTATATATGCATTAAAATTTATTAGTGAATTGGAAATTCTACCAATACCTTTTGATATAAGAGACATAACTTTTTAAAAATCTATTCTACATCAATGCAATTAATGACATTTTGTATCAACATAACCTCAAACTTTCCTCTTCTTTTTCATACAAATATTAATCAACTTTATGACTTGGAATACTGTACTTCGTTTTCTTTTCTTTTTTTGTCTTGTATGAAACTTTCCAACAGACTAACTCAAAAGTAATAATGATAATAGAAACATTTTGTATAAGAAAAAAATTGTAAATATATTATGGTGGCTAAAATTAGTAACAAAACAAAAACGGAAGATAGTGGATGTCACGAAAATATGGCTGAGGAAGACGTTTCTGACAACAGATATGTTACGTGTCAAAGATTGGGCAGTTTAAATATTTTTTTACAACATATTTGATGTTAGGTGAGTAATAGAAAACCCTAATTTATTATTGATTAATGAATTATATAAGTTAAACCCACTCCCGAAAATATCCTTACGTTTTTTGCGAAAAATTTTATGCTTATTAAATAATTCATTATCTCACGTATTTGTTACACTATCATTTATTTAGCCATTACGTTTTAGATATCCCGTTAAACTCTGCCAACTTTGTTACTTCTCCCATGTCCAGGAAAAGAGCAAGAAGTCATTCGGAAGACATGAATTCATTGCATTTACCAATGCAGCTGCCCCAAACGGTAAGTGTACATCTATTATATCTACTTACTACCACTAAATGTTTATTGTAACGTACTAGGTAGTGCATGTTATTAGAAATTAATAAAATAAGATGTTGAGTAAAATATACTATAATTTTATAATTATAAGGTTAAAAAAAAGAAAACTTCTGTTATATAATTTTCATGTGACTGGGTAGATTTTAGGAAATAAAAACCAACTTTGTTCACCACATCTATGTAAAATTAATATTGAAACAACTTATCGAAAAACACACTTTGTTTATTAACAAAACAAATATATTTTCAATAAATTTATAGCTAGTTTTAAGTAGGTAATATAATTTGAGCAGTAAGTTTATTAAAGATTGGTTTTTATTCTAATTGAATGAGATTTGTAGCTTGTCAAGACTAGTTTATCCATGTAATATGAATGATTGAAAAAACCAATCCAGATGTCTAGTTATTATTTATGTTTTGTTACTCAAAACTGATGGCTTTTTAGTTAAAACTTCCTCAAAAATTGCTTTGATATTCAATTTTTTTTAAAAATATCTTCCATTAGACACTATCTAAAAGGTACAAGACGACCCTATTTTTATTCACCTAAATTCTATTCAATTTAATCTAGACAGAGCGTCAAGGTTAAACATCAGGCTATGTTTGAATAATTTAATGTACTTTCCAAGTATCTACAATAGTATTCATTCAAAAATAGCAGATAAAACAAAATTTATATTTAGAAAATACCTCACTATATTCAACAGAAAGAAAAAACCTCCATGGTTTTTAATTTAATACAGGGTGGAACAAAAAAAATATAATAGATAAATACTTGATACCTTGATACTTTTACAGAGAGGAGTGTCATAAAATTGTGTCAACTAAAAAAATAAATATAAATACGCTCCAACTTGAAAAAAAAGTCCCTGATTATGTCAAGAACATTATAATTACACTATCAACAATTTCTTATCTTGAAATTTTAATAATTCTTCCTGTTTAGTATATAATTCATGTAATATTACAAAAAAGTTTTATCTCTATGGATAATCTGAACACTGTAATAAGTATATAAACACACTTCAGTATAAATCTACACCTTGGATAGAAATACTATACCATTACTTTTACAAAAGTTTGTTAATTTAAGTAAACCCATAAATACTGTTTTAATTAAAAGAAACAATAGTGCTATTTTAGCTTAATGTGCCTATACAGAAATAAGAAAAATAAAAGTTTTATTCTGGTGAATACACATTGTAATTCTAAAACAATGGACAGTGATCTTAGTAGAAGACCATTCAGTTTCGAAATGAAATTGGTAAGCTGGACTATATACTTTTTCATATAAACTTAAAAATTGTTGAGTTAACTGTATAAATAATTCACTTGCAATTTACACATTTTTACAAATATATTGTGGAGTCATTTAGAAACAGTTAGTTTCATTTAAAACCATATATTAAAAATTGTTAGTTTACAAATTGATAAATGTTTTTAAAATTAGAACTCAATTAGAAAGAATTATGAAATGACAGACATAAGATGCTAAACATGGTTGGAATTAGTTGAATGACACTCGTAAAGGAATACAACTTACTTTTTTATTCAAACAAATATAGTTTTCTAAGGCATTCACGAAAGACTGATAGAATCTCTCAAGATATTAGTAGAAGGTTCTTATGTGCTGAGCTCAGAAGTTTACTGCAGAAGCTGAGTATTTTGAGCGAAACATGAATAACGGTATAACAGAGCCTTCTTCTCCAAGTAATCTATACTATTTCTTTTCAATGAAATGAATGAAATGAGTATTAAAATGTACAGTACTGTAACTACTGTATTAGTAAAATAATGAATTATCAAAGGTAATGCCACGAGTGCTTCAAATTTTATAGATAATTTTTTCTTTTCCACGAAAACTTGTTTATTTGGCAAAAATATGAAAACAAACCGATTGATAAAATCATCAAAAGTCCGTTAGGACGAGGGATTTTATCTAAATTCGGTTTGTTTGAATGTTTTTGCCTCAAATAAACAAGTTTGAGTGATAAAAATGAAAAATTATGTCATAAAATTTGAAGATCGAGTTGTATTTGGGAAGATTATTTTTTTCAACAATTGTGGAGTGGAATTTTGATTTAAATGTTCAATATTCACTTGGGTGATGGCACTGAATCGGTTTGTGTTCATTTTTCAATAAACTTCGAAACACTTTTAGTTGTCAATAATGACAAATTCCAAGTAAAATATTGACGTTTTAATGTAAACAGAATAATTATTAGTAGTAATACCCCTAGGGTCTTGATAATACCGACATAATGTTGTCATAGAGAATGCTGAAAGCGTGTTGCTTGAAAATTGCCCAAGGCCGCAGGCCAAGGGCTATTACCTATCTTTGAGCAACACGCTTTCAGCATTCTCTATGACAAAATTTTGAGGATTTATCAAGACCCGAGGAGTATTCGATAAGATAATTTTTACTTTGTAAATATCAAAAAATTGATTGTTAATCTGACGTTTAATATTATTCATTTTTATTTAAAACTACAGTTGTGAAAAATACAATAATTGGTAAATTAATTGAATCGTTAGATGCAATACCAAATCTTCGCGTCATTTTTTATCCAGTTGTCAGTTTGACCTTTAATTAATTTTTAATAAAAAATAAACACCAAACTGAAAACACCACATGTAGGGTATTATCGCTGTAATCCTGAGGTGATTGGATGAAATTTGACACATGACTTGAAATTAAGTAATTTGATTCTATATTCAGTAAAAAATTATCAGTATAATACCGAATGATTGGCTAGAATAATGTATTGCTATTGGTTAAAACCACCAAAATGTCAGATTTTGACAAGTGAGAAAAATAATCTCTACAGTCTGTGCTGCCAGAAGTAATTATTATAAGTTTGGAATAAATTAGTTATTTATGCACAAAAAACGAATAACGGCCTATTTCTGTCGAGTCTACAACATGATAGCTGAGGATAGGAAACAGGCATGACACTAGACAGTTTTTTGCCGAGGTGGATATTATATTCATTCATAGATCTACAAAAAATTATTTATTGATAGTTTCACTGAATTTAAGAAATAATAAAAAAGCTGCACATTATCTGACAGAGTGACTGAAAGTATATTTCAAATTGATTTTTACAGTAGAAGATATGATTGATAAAAACAATATAAATTTAAATTTAAAATCAGCATTTTTATAACGTTTATTGATTATTTCTATCTAACCACTTGCGATATATAGAAAAATAATAATAAACTAAATGTACACTCACAGGCAAAATAATCCACGTACACTTTCTATGACAAATAACTTTTTTATTTGATGTCAGATTTGAACGAATTTTAAAGAAGATTGTGAAAAAATCAATGGAGAACCGATAATATTTTGAAAATTCGCAAAAAACAAGTACATTCATTATACAATATGTCCCCCTAAGTTAGAATTATATGGAAAACTTTTTTAATACTAATTTTAGAAAAAAAAAGTTATTTTTCATGAAAAGTTTTGCACTATCTAAAACCAATAATACAGTCATCAAATATCAAATTTTTCAGTCGTATACGAGTTTTGTCAAAAAATAAAACAAAACCTAAAATATTATCATGTGTTTCGTAATCAAAAGATATAAATTAATGTTCATTCAAAATAGAAACATTAGTAAAAAATAAAATAATCTGAGGTATCAATTTAAATGATTGTAATTGCATATTTAATCGTAGTTTTTAATTTCGATCACCTTTTTTTAGTAACATTCTTCGATATTGTCAAATTTAAAGGTACTTCAACCTATTTTTTGACAATCCTCGTATACGACTGTAAAATTTGATATTTGATGACTATTCTAGGTTTTAGCTAATGCAGAACTTTTTATGAAGAATAACTTTTCTTCCTGAAATTAATAATAAAAAAGTTTTCCATATGATTCCAACTTAAGGGGACAAATTGTATATCTAAAATTTATACTTATCGAGATATACATTTATCTCTTTCCCATGCTTGGTTTAAACAAAAAGATTATTTTCACCTTAAGCTTAAAACACTCTGTGCAGTGAAAAAACGAGTAAATTGCTATAATAGTCCAAGCAATATGTAAATATTTTTGACAAAAATTGTAGTGGAAAACGAATGACAGATGTCAAAAATCGACGTGTTTTCTAATTTTCCCAAAATCTGAGAAATACTGCCAAACTGGAGTGTTTTCTATTTCCCACTCTGTATATAATTTATAAACGAGCCGTTATCTTATCACTGCCAAGTGAAATAGTTTTGCTAATTACAGTGTCATTAACTAATTAACTAATCTACACTAGCTTGAGCGACGTTCAGCAACACGAAAACAATTTTAATCAGTAGCTTTCACCATTAAGTGTCTAATTATTTTTCAAGAAAAAGTGATTTTGTTACTATGGTAGCAAAGTCTATATATTCCAATAAGTCCGGTCACTTCTTTTTTCTTCGGAAAACGCCGGCATTTTTTGTGGGGAGTAGTAAATCATGTGCGACACCTGTTTTTGCTAGTCATTTGGTAGTATACGAGGTGACGGACGATGAATTCATTTGTGAAGGAACTTACCGGGTGCAATTAGAAAATATATTGACTTTATTCTTGTTTTGAAAAATATTGGCAATTTATATATAAATTATATGTCAAAAATAGCTACCATTATTGCTAAGTAACTTTTTAGAAATTTTGTTTTAACCGAGGAATGGAATGAAAAAAATCATAAACCTAGACTTCAATAACGTATATCCGGGCGTATATCTGGTAATACTTAATAACTAATACAGAATGATCAGCAAATGAACATTTGTGTTGATATAATCATTATAAAAGAAATAACACAGTTTAGCATCTACTTGGGACAAAACGAATACAAATGAACAATTATTTAGGTCAAGTCCATTTGGAGTGTACCCTGTAGCGTTGTATCGAATAAATAAATAAAAATAATGAAATATTAACAAACAAATAAGTATTATGTACATTCTTAAAAATTAATAAATACTTGAATAGTTATACATTTTTCAAGATTTTCAATTTAGGATGTTCTTTATTCTTTCTAAAGGTCCTTAGTGAGGCATTTGCAAATTTCAGTGTATAATAGATTCGCACCCTTGTATATAAGGACAGCAGGTATTCCCATGGGAAGTTTGGGCAAGGATGCGAAAATGCGATAGTAGACAACTTGGTCTTCAAGTTCATTCCTATTCCTACATCATCCTGCACACATGAATCATTGGAATTTTCAGCGAATATATTTTCTAAAGAAATCAGATACTCACTGAAAATTTTTGGAGGAACTGTCAATCCTCCAAACCGTCCCTGCTTACTACCTTCATAGACTTTTTTTTCGCAGATTGATGTGGATTGGACACAACCTTCCTTATTGCAAAAGTTTAGGCAAATATCGCATTTGTGTTTAACAAAACATTTTTGCAAAAAATATCCACCCACATAAACCAGGGCATTTCCTTCTTCTGTGGACAAATCCTGATAGTCTTTCCTTTTTATGTCCAATATTGGCTGACCATTTTTTTTCTTGGCCGTCGTAAACAATGATCCTCCCTTTTTCAATAAATCTGATAATTGTTTATGAATTGCAGTATTGTTACTACACGAATCCACGCAACAATAATTTCCATAAAAAGGCATCGCACACAATCAAAAACACAGCAGATAACGTTCGCACAAATTAAAATTCAAGATCACTTTCTTGGGCGCACCCGATACAACGCTCTGCTACACCACCGTGTAAGTCACCCAGAACTGAAAAATCAATAAATCCCACATCAGATGTGGGTTTTGCCGGTGAGACGGTGGGTGTCGGCAGGAGGGGGATTCTCGCATCGTCGAGAGAGTGGCCGGACTTATAGGAATATATAGACTTTGATGGTAGCGAGGGAAGTCAATAGAAGACTCGAGAAAGGATAATACCTCGTTTTAAAACTGCTTATTTAACATTACATAAACCTCAGATTATTTGTAGTATTTCTATAAGATATAAACAATGGTTTTTTTTGTCATAACTTTACACCGAACCAAGATTTTTTCGTACAAAGTTTGTAACGATAGAATATCTATCGTTATTTTTTGTATCTACTTCTATCATTAACTTGTTGACATGACATTGGCCTCAACGTTGTGTTACAAATTGTATAATACTTCATGCAAAATTTGTGTTACAAGCTTATTTTTGAAGATCTTTGCAAGTGGCGGTTAGTACATAAGAGCTACAGTGCTGTAGAGCTCCCAAAAATCTTCTAGTTAACTAAAATATTTAATTTTATCATATATATAATTTTTACTATATTTTGTAAGGTATACGCATTGTCATAATGATGAAAAAACTGCGAGCGCAAGCTTAATCAATAAACTAAATGCGGGATGACCGTAAATAAAGTCCACCAATGGATTAACGAATCTATTTCGCGCGATTTATATAGCTGGGCCATACGCACGTGCTCTGCGAGCTCTTTCAAACACCCGCGATGCACACTTCTCCCCCCCTGACGGTCTAAAACTAGGCCGTGATTTTAACGCGATAGTTGGCTACATTTAGTCCATCACAGTATAGCATAGATTTGTGGATATAACATAAAAATGCTTTATCTAATTCCGCCATCAAATGTGACACTTTAAGTCACTCCTTGACGTTAGGTATCGTCACATTTTTCATAACCTTCATATATCAGTTATGAAAAGTAGTTATGTAAAAACATCACGTAACTGTTGAGGTTTCAAGATACTACATAAATCACAAAGAATAATTTATTAATTAGGTAGGTACTGTCAAAACTGACAATTATTTCATTATTTAAACTGACAATTACCCCATAATTTTAATTCAATAGTATTTTAAGATTTATAAATATTGAAAAAAACCTTACTAAGGAGTTATTTAAAGTAAGTTCTTCTTCTTCTTCCTCTGATTCTTGGCCTCTTGCTTTGCAGCCTCCGGCTGTTACGTGCGTCTAGGATTGACCCATGCTCTTCGGGAAGGATAAGGTTTAACAAAGGTTTGTAAACTCTTCTCGTTCTGTGGCGGGTTCAGAACTATCACAAGGTCAT
>CAJUYH010004777.1:0-25757 GCA_910591685.1 Galerucella tenella | reverse complement strand
TTATTATTATTATTATTATTATTATTATTATTATTATTATTATTATTATTATTATTATTATTTTGTACAGAAATTGATGGATTTAACATCAGACAGTACTGGACGATTGTTTGGTGTTATGAGTGACAATTCATTGACTGTATTGAGCTTTGCAATAAATCCATCAGCCTATGACGAGGATGCAATTGAACCGGCAGCATTACAACTCAATATGCCTACGGAAATTGATTTGTGTGGGGTTTTATGCGTTGGCGATTGCCAAGTAGATATTCCTAATGTTTTCAAAGTATATATTTTTATTGCAAATATTTTATTGTGTTGTCCAGTCAGACAAATTTCAGTATTTTACTCGTTCAGCATCATTTTTTTTTTATCTATTGCCTCAAAGATACAGAAATACTTAAATATTCCATATATTCCATATGTTGAATAGTAGTTCTAAACTTTTCATCAGAGTAATTGAATAATCGTAATCTTTCTGTTGAAATTATTGTAGTGATCTAGCGTAAAAATTCATTATCCGTCCTCCAAATAATATAATAATATTATTAAAAGGTCATGCAATCACCAAGTCATCATACATGTATCTGAAGCTACTTTACCAATTTTTGAAATTAGATAGAGGGCAAACAATGAGAAATTAACTGTAGATGGGAGAAGGTTTAAATTATTACGTTATCAGGTGAAAAAATTGAATTGAATGAGGTCAGCCACAGAATGTCAAATTTATTTTCTCAAAATGCAATAACTACAAATAGCATCATAATATGACAAACCATATGATGCAGTTTTTCACCATTTTTCACAGCATTTCATAATGCTATTAATTGTTATTAATTATTTCATATTATGAAAATTTGAGGTTAAAATTTTGTCTCTTCATATTTTATCGATAAACATAAATATTGAAAAACTATGACCTTCTTAAAATGAGATGAATCTTTCTCGATTATTCCTAAACAAATATCCCGTTTACAATATATGGTGGGATTGTTCAAAGTGTCAATAGGTGATTACATATGATTGCTATACAAGAACTAAAACTTTTGCATCTTGTCAAAAAGAATATACATTCTATCTGTAGCCATACGCGAGAAATAGTTCTTAAAAACTACCAATAACTTTTTTAAATACCATACAAACGAATAATTTACTATAGCTCTGTCTGATTTATTTTTATTTACTCAACATGAAAATTAACAATTACTATTCTTGTATTTTTTTCCCCACCAGGATATTGACATTACAGATAATCCACTTTTGATAAAATATTCATTAGAGAATGGCCGCGTGTCACCTTATTATTATATCCATGAGAAATTAGTGCCTGCACCAGAATTAGATGTTATGGATGAAGATAAAATTTGGGAAACATTTTCATACATAAGGTTAAAAACAAGTTTACCAATCATAACACAAAAATGCGAGTTAACTGAGGCATTTCAAACAATTAGAAAAAATGTAACTGCATTCACTTAAACTATTCAATTAGTTATTCTCTTTATAATGGAAAAATTTCAAAAGTTTTCTTTTTTTTTTTTCATGACATATTTCTTTAGATTGCTTCCGGTAGTGTTGGATTTCGTTTTCCCGACAGTGATGTTTATCTTCTTGGCAATGACAGTGAATCGAGAGAAATTTCAATGCGACAATTAGCAAACAAATCGTTCAAAAATATTCCAGGATTTATCGTGAGTAACGTGAACTTTTTTTTCTGTCTTGATGTGAATGAAATAAACGAAATTTTTCTATTAACCATACCACATAGGATGTTATAGGCGTGGCAATGATTATGCGGATGACAAATGATTTATCAAGAGATGGTGCATTTAAGCATGCACTGGTGTTACAACAGATAAAGCGACCACACGAGACGTTGCAGTTTGATGTAAATATCGATGCACTCTCATTAGTGGGAAATAATGTAACGGCAATACAACTGTATTCGATACTTGTGGAGTCTATTTGTCGATCACTTCGACTCATTGAAAGATCGTTAATACAACAATTGGACAATGATTTCTTGAAAATTCCAGTGACAATGCATTTCAAACCCAAATCTTGTGTTCATCTTATAACAATTACTTATCCTTCAGGCACTTCATCTGATGATACAAGTACATATTTTTCTCATAGTTGAGATTGTTCCTAATATTCTTATGTTTATTCTTTGTTTTTTGTTTACAGGCGAATATAGAAAAAATTTGCACAAATCATTGGCATTGAATTTGTCATCGCCATATTTTAAGGAAAGCAATGCAGTGAAATTTGCTGAGGACTATCAACCGAATGAGCCACTTTTACAGCCGCACATTGCAATCAAATCGGTTCATCAACGAAAATTAAATGTTTCAACGAGGAATGGTAGCTTGACAATTGGTGGAACTTATTGTAGCAAAGTTGACGGACTATATGCCTATTATCATTATGAACAAGGGAATTTTAGTGATAGCGGTTGGGGTTGTGCTTATCGATCATTGCAGACAATATTTTCGTGGTTTAGATTGCAAGGTTACACGGACCAAGCCATTCCAACACATCGAACTATTCAAAAATGTTTAATTGATATTGGTGATAAACCACCCAATTTTCTTGGATCTAATCAGTGGATTGGTTCAACAGAAGTTGGTTTTGTTCTTGAAACACTGTTGGGTATTTCATTTCGAGTATTGTGTGCGGCAACTGGTAGTAACATGGTGGATTTCAATAGCATTCTCAAAGAACACTTTGATACACAGGGAATACCAGTGATGATTGGTGAGTAAAATTTTTATTTATTTTCATCTATATTCATAAAACACTGCTACACTGCTACACTGTGAATCATTACGCCAAGTTCATTCTCGTTTATTTTATTTATTGTTTTATTTTCATTCCGTCATTTGTAATATTCATTCAAAATCGCATCCAAGTATGTAATTTAAGTTCCAAAATTAAACATCTCCATGATTATTATGTTCAATGTATTAACTTCCAATTGGCGGCAACTCGTTTCATATCACGTAGGTGGGTTTGCATAATTTTCAATAAATAGTTACCGAAATTTGAAACATTATTCTATACTTTATGTGGACTGTAATAAAATATAGCAGCAGCAAATCGTACGCAAATGAACTTGGTGCGAATCACTGTCGCAGCTTTCCATTTATTCTTATACTATCACCAATTTTTCGTGGTTTTATGCAGGTGGTGGCGTTTTAGCGCATACAATACTCGGGATAAGTTATGATGATGCCATTCACGAGACAAAATGGTTAATATTGGATCCACATTATGTCGGAGTTGAAAATTTAACGACAATTGTAGGTAAAGGATATTGTGGATGGAAGGGTGAAGAATTTTGGAAGAAAAATGCATTTTACAATATGTGCTTGCCCCAAAAGCCTAGTTGTTATTGATAATTATTTTGTCGTAGCTATGTTGAATAATTTGAGATATTCCAACTGTGGAATGGATGAACTATTTATCAGAATAAAAAAATATAAGGAATAAAAATAATTTTTGGAGGTTATATATTGAGAAAATTGTCGAAAATACATAAAAGAAAAGATATTGTCGTTTGTTGAATAAAGCTGTACTATATCTAATAAATGTTTTTATACGTATGTCAAATGAGAATTTCATTTCAAAATAAGGTAGAATATAATTAAAATCCGAATGATATTTATTGTGGAGTTTGGTGTTAATTCTAAAAAAATAATAAAAACTCTAAAACATTGTCAAACATGTTACATTTCACGATCAGATTTTTGGAGCAATTGGGCAAATCTATTTGTTATTAACAATGAAACATCAATAAACCTATCAACGCAATTATTTAGGCATGTCTCAGTCTTGCCATCTAATTTAGTTCCTGGCTTGTCGACACATTTTTCCCAACAAAGATCATTAAATTCATGAATCTACAATTGAAAATGATAATTATCAATTGGAATTTAAATGGATAATGTTAATAAAAACATGATAATAAATACTTTTCTGTGATAAACAGCTATTGCTTACCTGTGCTTGCAATTGTGCTTTTTGCTTTTCCATCATTAGAAAATTATTCAATTCAGTATCGACTGATGCCGATTTAGAATTTGGTGCGTCATCAAAGCTCGAAGACGGAGCATTGAATAAATCTGACATGGTTTTTTGAATTATTCTTTCTGAAATTTTAAGAGGAAAAAACAACTATGATGCAATTAACCTCTGATTTATGTGTGTTTTTTGTCACAAACATGTGACGAAATTTCGGCATTGTCATAAAATTTAGATAAGAGTGATTATTATTCAAATTTCTAATACAATAATTATTGATAATAATTATTATTATGAAATCACCTTTTTATAATTTAAATAATGAAGAGATTCGATAAAGATTTTGTACTATTGCTCGTTCTCTCTCGCTCACCTGCCTCTATGTGCCCTCAACTTTTCCTATTGTTCAATGCAATCGAGTCACGTGTATGCGTGTTCAAGTAATATGTAATATATGCAGTGTGTAAGAAATACCGCGTATAACCTCACTTTCGGCTTACGTTGTTGATGTCACCGAGTCAATTTGACGCCCTTAAAGCTAATCACAATTGACAAAATAAAAATAATAAACAATGAAAGAACCAATTATATCGCGTTGTGAGAGAGAATTTATAAATAAAGCCCTTGCATCAAATATTGTAAGTTTGAATATTATTTAAATGTAGCTAACTGTGAAATGAAACAATATTTATTATAACAACAGCATATGTTATTTATATTTCAGAGACTAGATGGACGAAAATTACTTGAGGCCAGAGCATTAAAACTTCATTTCGGGTCGAATTGGGGATGTTGTATGGCATCATTGGGTCAAACCAAGTATTTATTATAATAAAAAAATTTCATAGAAAAAAATGATGATTATCATAATGAAATTATTAAATTGACTGGTGAAATAAAAAAATGAAAATGTTTGTAGGGTTGTGGCTAATGTATCGTGCGATATTCAACAGCCAAAAGTTTCACGACCAAACGAAGGGATGATTTACATCAATGTTGAGTTAAATCCATTAGCAGCACCGCATTTTGAGCCAGGCAGACAATCTGATATTGGGGTATTACTGACAAGACAGTTGGAAAAGTGTTTCAACGACTCTAAATGCGTTGATTTAGAATCACTATGTATTGTCGCTGACAAAAAAGTACAACCTACATTGTCTTTTAACACTAATCTACTGAATAACTAATTAAAGTCAATATTTTTTAATAATTTATTCATTTGGCATTTAGGTATGGAATATTCGAGTTGATGTGAATATTATAAATCATGATGGAAATTTAGTGGATTGCGCGTGTATTGCAACATTGGCTGCTTTATCGCACTTTCATCGTCCTGATGTCACGTCAACTGGCGATGAAATAATTATTCATCCGTTCAACGAAAAAGATCCATTGCCATTAACATTATTTCATCATCCACTTTGTGTTTCCTTCACTACATTTGAAAAGTATCTAAAATACGGATGGAATGACAAACAGAAATAATGTTATAATAATGATAAAATTTTCATTTCATTTTCCCTTCATTTTTCCAGTGGCAAAACTGTTATGGATCCAACGTACCTCGAGGAAAGACTCGGTGCAGCACAATTAACAATGGGTTTGAATGCATATCGTGAACTTTGCTGTCTTCATTTTGATCATACAATGCACAATGGTGTTGCAACAGATGTTATATCGTCGGTCATGAATAATGCGTCGAGTTATGCCGTCAATTTGATAAAGCAAATTCGTGATACTGTGAAATTCGACGTTGAAACGCGGTAAAATATATTCTCCAATTTTCTTTTTTATTTGTATTAAGGGCTGGTTTTACGGAATTTTTCATTTGATTTAATGAATTCCTTCAGGTATAATAAAGAGACGGTGAAATCGTGTCGATTTTACGATGAGATCGCCAAAGATAAAATTACAGCAATGATAACCGAGAGAGTACATATAAAATTGTCACAATGGAATATAGCAAATAGATTTGATAATATCATTGATAACAAAAATGATGAGATGGTGATTGATGAGTTTAACGACTGTAGTGAAATACGAAAATTGGGAAGTGGTTCGGCGGAATTGATAACAAATTTTCAAAATAAAAAAATTGGTGAAGGTGGACCAAGTACCTGGCATAATTCCGAGTCATCAGATGATGATGATGATGATGATGATGATGACGATGATGGTGGTGGTGGTGTGAAGGACAATGAGGATGTTCAAGTTATTAAAGTGACGAAATCGGGGAAAAACATTATCGACAATATAGGTAATATCTTGAAATAATTTTGATAATTGAATGAAACAATTTTGCATATCAATTATTTTCATATTTTAATTTGAATATATATTTTTTTTTCTTCATCAGCCTTGAGTGACAGCGAAGAAGAGACAACGGGCATGCTATCAACAGCAGATTTAATATAACACTCAATTGAATAATAAACATACATATTGTTGAAAAAAAAAAAGAAAGAAGAATAGAAAATAGAACAATGAAACAAATTGAATATTTCATTAAATATGAAGCTATATTTTTTTGATAATTTTCTTCATCAACACATTGTTTCATTCAATCAATCTCTTATAAAATATTTGAAATTTAATTTAGCTTGGAATTTCACTGATGACTTTAGGGTCATTGTCTCATGTGTGTAGGATTCACCGCCAAAAATTCGAGTAAAATAAAACATTCATCCTCTATCGGAAAAAAATTGTGTCAAAAAGGTGGGTTATTTTTTTCGGTTATGTTATAGATTGCATTCGGAGATGTATATTAAAGTTATTGGAGAGAGTAACTTTTGGTTAAATCCTATTTCATTAATATTATATTTAATTTAATTTTGTCTTTATTGTTTGTTTTAATTTACTAGGGAATTAATTAATATATGAAAAATAAGGCTCGAGTTTGATTTTATACATTGTGTTACGTCGTATCATTGCTCAATCCATTTTTTTGATCCAATTTATTGGCGTTTGTTTTTACGGTATAAATAAAAAAACTCAATGCCTCCTTCTCAGCTACTGGAATTGTCTTGAAATGTTTCATTAGTGTCTGAAAAAGAAATATTAAAAATGATTATTAGTGATGAAAAAGAAATAATTAGCTGTTGCAGCTTTTAATGTAAAATTACAAGAAAATATTTATTCACATCTGCCAATTGTGCTTTATTTAATCCAGGCCTCGTTGATACTTTGTAATGTCTCTTGTATCGTCTTAATGTACCAACTTGCAATTGGAAGAGATCAACTTCTGGAAGATCATTGTCAGTTTCGCCTGAATCATCTTCGGAATCCTTTCTCCTTCTTTGCTGTTGTTGTTTTGATCTTGCACACTGAATAACTTGCTTGTGATAGTCACAGATATAAATGTGCCTGGCCTAAAATATGGCAAGTGGAAATATTACAAAATACAATTTGTCAAATGAATATTGATAAAATTAAAATGTATGTTGGCTACCATATGATCCAAATTGAGTTTTAAACGTCGTTGTGTGACGGTTTTTTGTATTCGTTTGCTGTAAGACGCATTACCAGCAGCTCTTGCACATCTCTCACCTTCATCAACAAGACAACAAATTTGATCAGTTGCGCCTCTTGAATCTTCCTCACCCGTACTAAATCCGTTCATTTTTCTTCTGCTATTTCAGCCCTCTTCAATAAATAAATACTGAAAATCAACTATAACTCAAGCACTCCACTATTATTGTCTTTCATATCGAATATCTCAATGGTTTCCCGTTAATGTCCAATTATTTTTCCAATTCTTTGCAACACAACACACAACATTTTAATATTAAACAAAAGTTTTTTATTCCTTTATTAGGCCAATATGTCTCTTGTAATATTGTTGATGATAATTGTAAAACGAGAAAAAATTTTATTTCATCGATTTTACTGAAAAAAATACTTGACAATGTCTTTTTTAAGCATTTCACTTTTGCCCATATACACACGCACACCAATCTACATACACACACAAATATATGACAGATTCATTGATGAATCACTAATAGAATTGTTTAATTGATATTTCGGTGGAATTGAGACTTTTTCAGTAATAAATATGCGGCGAAAATATTTTTTGACAGTTGTGGAGTGATGGGACTAAAAAGCTCCACCGTTTGCCGCACAAAATATCTATTATTATTTGAAAATGAAAATGGGTTATAATATGCGATGGTGATATTTACGAATAACAATACAAAAGCCACATATTGGCTTGATGTAAAGGGGGGAAAAAAAAACGGATGTATACGTATCCGTGAGACAGATTGATATTCTATATGGTGAACATGGTGAAAGACAACCAAATGCCAACTTGTGCCACGATGGATGAAGATGAAATTGCGGCGGCTTTGCGGCGTAGGTCATTCTCTCTCTCTTTCTCTCCGTTTTGCCCACGCACTCCTTCCCACCAGAGTTGACAACACAAAGAAATGATACGTTATGTATATGTAGATATGTGACATGGAGATAAAGATAGAAATGGTTGTGATGTGCGATTGGTGGAGAGTGTCTATCTTGTTGAAAAATTACCCAATCATCGAGCCAATTGCTTATTGACGTATTTTTAAAATAAATTATATGTATATAATAATAAATGTTGGTGTAAAAAATGATTAGTAATTGCGGCCATTGTCAAATTGTTGCTGTTCAATAAATAATTATACAAATTACGAATGAATATAAAATAATTGAATGGTTTATTATGGGTAAATAAATACCAATAATATCATTTCAATGAAAGAGCCATTTTTTCATATAACTAATTTGTCTGTAGACAATAGTTATATATTTGTAATATTAGACAAAAGAATGACGATCAGTTAGCAAATACTATAATATTTTTTTCGCTTCATATTACACTCGAATGTGAAGCGAAAAAAATGCATACATGAATATATGCATACACATATATATATATATATATTGTATAAGAGATGGCGGAGTGCAGTGTATATGATAATGTGATACGATGATATACATACATATAATATTTCAAAAGTACTTTTGAAATGTTGGCATTACTTCGTACACATTTGCCTGTGTGTGAACGTGTGGCGCCATCTTAAACTCTCAACATCATGATAGAATTAGCATTTGATAGAATTTTATTTATTAATCATAGAAATGGTATTGAAATATGAAAGATACATTGACCATTATTAGAAAATAAATGGAATAAATGGAGATAAAAAATGGAAAATGAGATAATAGAAGTAAATAATAATAGTGTATAATTCGGTGTAAAAATATTTTCCCGCGCTGTTGTGAAAGCGCCAGTAAGGAGATAGTGCGCGCGTGGTGGGGGCACTGCGGTCGTGGAAAAAGAAACGTATGAAAAGGTAAAAGGTGAACGGTGATTGGCTTAGTTTTTGCGGCTTATCCGAAATAAGCCAATGGGAATGCGTTGTGTTGCTGTACTGTCGTTGTATTGCCGCATAAGTGGCGTGGGGCCTAGCGATATTCGAAGCCCAAGAGAATCCTTTTAGCTGTAGAGCCAACTGTCCAGGTAAGGAAAAAATCGTATATATTTGTCTGAAAAGTCGCATGACACGACGTTGAATAAACGCGAGAGAGTTAATCAATAACATTTGTATCGTACAAACAAGAGTTTATTACGTTAACGCGAGTGTAATAACGAGGTGAAACGATTTTGTGTTAGACATTGGTCTGTGGGCTAACGACGTATTCGTGCGTACAGAGAGAGAGCTGTGGCTGCCCCAACGTTTCATTTCATCACATCGATTCGTCAGCGGACAAATGGCTGCCGTAATATAACGATATAATATTATTTAGTGTTTTTATCATTGTCATATTTTACCAATAGTTTTATTTGATTATTGTGCAAGTGACAATGGGCGTAAAATAGATGAATTGTACGGGGAAAAATGCGTTGGCAAAATGTCGCTGAGTTGCCCGAGCGTCCATTCGCGACTCCATTACGTGCCTTTTACACAGCCATCAATGCCTAGCCTCTGTCTCATTACTTGCGCCTTTACTTTCGCCACACATTCAATAAGCTAAAAACCATACGGTCTCAATAGTATACATACACTATTCAATTATTTCAATACACAAACAAATTTTATTATTCATTTGTACTCAATAATTGTCAATATATCGTCTAACATCAATGACCTCCAAGTATTTTTAACAAAAAATATGGCATTATTGCGTATGACTTTTTAGTCATTTGTGACTTTTATTCATTCTCATCCATCCATCCACCCACCCACCACCACCACCACCACTACCTCATTATTTTATTTTAATCCAAAAATTATTGGCGTTGTCTCTCTTTTCATTTTTTCCCTTCCTACAACTGCTTTCCCGCGTCACCATCAACTTGTCAAAAGTCTCTTATCCTCCAAACATTACATACAAATGCAGCAATCAAATATCTTAATAATAAAACCTCGTCTATTTATATTATTTTCTTAATATTTTTCTCGTTTTGTTGTTTGGATTTTGTGATGGGGCAGCGGTGGCGGCGGCGGCAGTGGTTAACGGCGGTGGTGGGGCGATAGGGGTCATAAAATGAAAATAAAAAAGAAAAAGAAGAAATGATATAGGTGGGATGCTGACAAAATAAGTGTGTGGACGACGTCTCGCTCTCGGTGTGTTTACACGTAAGCGTCATCTCCAATCTCCGTTTGTACGCCATTTTTGCTTGTTTGTGACTTGTCGGTTTCTCTCTTTTTTCTCCCTCTTTCTCACACTCTCACTCTCTCAATTTTCTGTTTTGTCGTCATCTTTGATCATTTCTTACATTGGAAACATCACTCCAAGTAAAAGTGTGCAAGCGTATTCACGCAAAAATTACAACATGCGACAAATATATTTGTCTTGAAAAAATTCAAATGGCAAATAAATGTAAATAATTAATATACCGTTGGAACAATAAAAAAATCCAGGGACTGTGGGAACTGTCGAGGGCGGATTTTTTTTTGGTGCTTTGGGGGCGGCCTTTTTTTCTCACGACATAGTGGCGAGAGCATATGAGCGAGAGAGAGAGAGAGAGAGATCGAACGCGAGCGAGAAAGAACGAGAACGAATGAGTGAGAGAGAAGAAGGGAGGATACAAGAGGTCGGCGCAGGGAATATACAGTCGGAAAGCAGAGGGAATTACGTTCGTGTGTGTGTGTCTCTGCGCGCGTCAAGACGGCGAATTTCGCCTGTGGCATTTTATTATCTCTGAAAATTAATTTATCAGTATCGATTAACTAAAAATATTTTCGTGTGCTTGACAGTAATCGACAAAATAAATTAATCAAAGTGCATGTTTACATTGCGCCGTTGATAATCTGCAATATTAACGAGTGTGTGTGTGTGTGTGTGTGTGCGCGCAACTCTGTGTAGCCACACAAATGTTTCGAGTGACAGAGGTAATGAAAATTCATCGTTATATTGTGACATTTTGCCAAGCGTTTTAATTAAACATCTAAACAGAAAGAATATATATCGCGTTCAAACATATTGATAATGTTGGCTTCTATTTTTTTTTTCTCTGGGTCTTTTGTTGTTTTGGGTGGGATATCGCTTTCCACGAATTTTTGGGTCGATGATGTCCTGGAAAGTCAATGTTTTTGTACTGGAATATATATGTTGGAGGGAGGCGAAACAAATATGGCGTCGAAACGCCTGTCCAGAGCGTTTGCGCGCCAAAATTTCAAAGTATATCTTTTTTTTTCTCTGTAGCTTCTATACACTTCAACACATTTCTCGTTTTGTATGTTATTCTCGCCTATTAGTTTTCTACCATTGTCTTCGCCACAATCTAAATATTCGTATGATTTCTTTGTTTTTTTTTTATTTATTCATTTTTTTTTTTCTCAAAAAAAAAAAAATGTCGATATTTTCTATTGAAAAATTTATCTCCTCCGTATCAAAAGTGTAATTTCTTTCTCTCATTTTTATTGTACTATTGAGGGAAAACAGAATTTTTTATTATTCTTGGATTGGTCACACTGCTCACGGTTGCGTTTGAGTGACCGGAAGTCAAGTAACTACACAGACTGATGGTAAATGTTTAGAATATCACCATTACAATTTCACAATACTTTATGACATTTTCATTTTATCATTCGTAAAATCATCGGAAACACATTTTTTTTTTAATTCATTTTTCCAACACAAAACCTTCGTAAGGACAGAAAATTTACGCATTATTCGAAAGAGAAAGCGACAATTTAGTTATTGTCTTTTGCAATGCAACAGAAATGTCAAAAATAAAACAATGTAACTAAACGACCATTCAGTGAGAGACCTTCACGAACGTCATATATAGGTAGGTGCCCCTGTTTGTAATTATGCAGGTGCATTCACATCCGGAATATCGTGTCTTTTTTCCTTTTTACCTTTGGTTTTTTATCGTACGGCCCTTAATGGCGTGACAAAAATACACTCAGTGCAACAATTACAGATGAACTATTGCATCAACTCACATTAATTTGTAAAATATATATATTTTCGACAAATTAACACAAAAATAGAATAGAATTTGCATGAAAACAAATATAATGATTACGAGATGAATTTGAATATAGAGTAAAGTCAAAAGACATATTGCTTTGGCGTCATTTCAAAACTATGTATATATGCATATATTGATTGGGACGATCATTATATTATTCATATTTGTATTGTGTCAGAGATAACTGCAAATAATCTTATATATATATATATATATATATATATATATATATATCGGTTGAGAGTATGAATTATGAAATGTTGAGTGAGTATATATTATAGATTATACATATATAAACTTGAAAGTGATACATCTGGTTAGTTTCGTAAGAACGATCAGCTTATGGAATGCACATACAACACTTGGTATGTTCACTCAATTCAATTCCATTTTAATACTTATCATTCATATAACTGTTGCAGTTTATACAATTTGTGTATGAATATTTCAGTGTACAACTTCGCCAATTATCTATTATGAATAATATGTTGATATTTGGATTATTGGCGAAAAAGTAGAAATGTAAAATAACAAGGGGTAAAGACATTGTGTTGATAAACCAATGGTTCATATTGTCGTACTCGTTTACCAATTCGTTCAAGTGGTTTATATGACGGTCTCATGAAATTTTTCATACCTGTCTCCCAATAGATCTTTGTTCTAATTGTCTCTTGTATAGATTTACTTAACGCGTTTCAAATAAAAATTACATTTCCACTATATTAAAGATTTATAAAGTTTAATGTTTTATACAATATGCAAACATGTTTATACATCTGAGTATTATTATTAATATTGCAAATGGGGGTTTTCCAAGAGGTAGAGTCAATTGAAAAAGACGTTGTGAAAGATAGAAGAGTGAGGTGAAGTGAGAGAAGAAGGTACAAACTCAATATCTTCCATGCGAAAGCCGGCTGCACACAGCAGACATAAATTGTGTCATGGCAACGACCCCTTTTCTTCAGCCCACCCCAAGTTATAAATTACATTATTTCGCGCCACATGGCCAACCCATGTATTTTTTTCTCTTTCCACCTTTTTTCTTTTTTTTCTTTTCTTTCGTTTCTTTCTTTTCTTCTTTCATATTCCTTATTATATTTTTTCCAGTCAAATGAATAATAAACCATTTGAATTTTCCAATCTCGAATGATTTCAATGCCTCAATTTTTTCAATTGACACAAAAACATCATTTTTGTCTGCCCAATTTTGTAGTCATTTATCTTCATAATTATATTGAATATTTGTTTTAGCACAATAAACAATTGCATTCCCGCCATTTTTTCAGTAAAATGGCTCACCACACTATTGAGTTATGAATTGGTTATTTACTGTATGTCGTGTACACCAGTTATAAAATGGTATTTTAACCGTTACGCCACATGGCTTATAAAGGAAAAAAAAAGTGTGGTCGAAGGGCGGTGTAGGACGTGAAAGAGGGGTGGAGTGTAGGGTTGGTGTGGTAGCATGGCGCCGATGCATCGTATTGTAACATGCGCGGACACATCTTCGCTCGAATATAACTGCGTAAAGAATCAGAAAATATCGTACGTGATCGTGTGGCCTCGGGCATCATCGGCATATGTCTCTTGGCAACGGACTAAAACCTCAAATTTTTCTCGTTTTGCCCCCCAAACACCACTCGCCATTTTCAACATTTTTGCCCTCATCATCATTTGATTAATATCAATTAATTGTTAATTTTTCTGTCATTTAATTCTCACATAACTAATCTATTACAATACAACTATTAATTTTGTATCATATGATGTCAAACAATATAAATATCTTTGAATAATTGTTATTAGCTAATTTTTCTTCGCTGTATTTTGATATTTATATTAGATCGTTTGACTTAATCATTCATTTAATTATCATATTTTCATGATAAAACCCGGTTTTTCTTTATAAACATACATTTTGTATAAAAGCAATTTTATTTAATGCCAACATGAAAAAAATACAATACATCGCCATTTTTTTCTGGCAATTTCATTGCTTCTTTTTCTCCTTGCTGAATTCACGTTGCCGTTTGACGGCCCTGGGAATGTGCGCGCTTTGCCTCTGCCTCTCTCGCGTCTTATTGACCCGGACCCGGTTCTCGTCTCCTCTCTCTCTCTCTCTCTCTCTCTTCGATTCGCCGCGTTACCTCGAACCTCCCGCCTGGCACCTCCTTCTCCTCCGTCGTCATCGTTTCTCCCACCTTTTCTACTTCTACATAGGTCTGGAAAAGGAGAGAGATGGCGAGAGGATCGGGAGTTCTATGGAACGAACGTACGTTCCACTTGGTATTTTCACTTTAATTTTTTCGTCAATTTTCCATAAAAAAAAAAACTTTTCTACAAATTCTTCCAGAAATTTTATTAAACAACAATTTGTATTCATCAAGTGATATTGAATTATTTGTCTATATTTACGGGGGAAAACAAAAAATCAATTGATATTGTCACGAATCAATAAATATTCGTCTTGCTCACTGTTTTGAAAATTTATTTCTTCTATGAAATTTGTCTAATCAAAATACAAGTATAAAAATAAAATTTCATAAATGCAATCGCAATTGATAAACAAATACATGCCATTATTCTAAGAAGATATTCATTTTTAATTGAATTCATTATAATTTCAATTACATACTTGAAGAGTGACGATTTGTTAAATAAAAACGGGAAAAAAAAAGGTTTTTAGTGAATTTATTCATAAATTATATAACGATATCATGATATTGTAGGTTGAACAAAGGTTGTGAAAAAAGGCGGCAAACGTATAGTTTGGATCAGTCGGCAAAGTAGTATCCAATATAGAAATCCCACTGTAGTGAATCAGGAAGTGATATCTCACCGAAAAACGCTAGATCAAAAATTCAATTCCCTCTTTCTCTCCTCTGGTCTTTCTATGTTTCCTCCTTTGTTTTGATCCACAAGAAAGAAATAACAACCTGGACATAAACTCTCTCTCTCTCTCTGGCTCGTTTCCATGCAATAAAAATCCCTGCCTAAAAGTTGACCTCGGTAGTTTCAAGGGTAGAGAGAACCCTTCTTTCCCCTGATCAACCTTCGCTGCCATCATATCTCCTCTGTCTCTCTCCCTCCCTCCTTCTCCTTCTCGTTCTACTGTGTTCTCATCGTTTCCTTTTTTTATAGTATAAATCGCATGCTCACTATCTTTCTCCTTCTCATATAGTTGGTGCGGTGTCTCTTGAAAATGCCGGGCGGAAGGAACGTTCTCCCTTTTTCTCCTCTCTCCTCACTTCATTCCCGACCATCCTCGACGAAATCTATCTCACTCCTATATTCCTCGTTTCTTCCAGTACAACGTTGCAATGTCGAACGCGTTGCCGCTATCCCGTCATTGCCTGGCATAGTCCAACTTTGTGAATTTTCCATTGGTTAACGCGATCGAACTCTCCTTTGTGAACGACTAGGTGAAAGCGCAACGTGGCAACGTCGCAACACGATATATCCCCTCTTCATCATCACTTTGCTATTGGCTGACATATGAGCGCGAGAAAGAGAGAAAACTTTGTAAATGTGTGCGCGCGCAGTCGTTTGTTCTCATCTCCTTCAATAAACGCTCTCTCGCTTGCTCAACACACACACACACACACATACATATATATATATATATATATATATATATATATATATATATATATATATACACACACACACACCGTCCTCTCCCACTTTTAATGCAGTGTCTCTGTTCCCGGGTTTTGGGGCTCTCTTTTACTTGTAGCAAAAGCGAATATTAAGAGAACGATACTCTCATCGGATTTCCGTCTCCAAAATGAACAACCCTCGAAAAAATAAAGAAACAGTCAACGAGGAGGAAAACAAGAGGAATATGATGAAGAAACCGGAAGTTTCAAAGGATTTATATGCCAGAAAAATCACGAATGGGGAAAAAAGAAATAAAAATGGGAAAAACACACGAATAAAAATGAGCGAAAAAAGAAAAAAAAAAGAGTTTTATTTGAAATAAAAAAAAATTTTTTTAAATAAAGTGAAAAAATATATGATAGAATGTACACGTATATTAAATGAAAGAATGGCGGTGAGTGAGAGAGACAGACAGCAAACTGCGAATACGAATGAAGGGACAGGGGAGGCGACTTTCCCAGGAGTGGGATAGGGGGGAGGGGGAGAGAGATCACAAACATGAAGAGTAGGGAGAGCGAGTGAGAAAGAAAGAAGGGGCGAGCCACCCCCTCCCCGTCCACCACCACCCGCCTGGCCACCGAACGGCCCCGAACGAGCGTTGAGCCGTTGAGCGTAGCGTCGAGTAGACCGCATCCCAAAGTGTAACGTACGTAGTGTGTTTCCTCATCCAAAACGTGTTATTTCTCTCTCGGTTTCGTGTACACCGAGCAAATGCCCGACTGACGTGTAGTGTGAGTGCCTCGTGTGAACGTTTGTTATAAAGAGAAAAAAAAAGAAATAGAAAGAAAGAGAAACGAAGCTGAGCAAGAGACGCCGGTGACACGGTGTGTGTTTGAATAGAGTAGATGTGAAAGACGCGCTTGGAATTGAAAAACGACACAACAGCAGAGACAGCGACGATAACGACGACGACGACGACGACGAGGACGAGGGCGACGACGAACAGTGAACAACTGTATGTTTGTGTGTGTGTGTGTGTGTGTGTGTGTGTGTGTGTGTGTGTGCGCATGCATATGATACGTTTGTTTGTGTGATGAAAAGAGAAAGAGAATGCGCAAGCGAGGTAGAGAACAAGTGAGATAGATAGAGCAAGCGAACGATCGTGAAAAGAGTGAGCGAGTAGCGAATAAGAGAGAAAGAAAATTTGAGAGTGCGTGGAACTTATACCACCCCCTCCCCTACGCGTTCTCTTCTCCCCTCACACGTTCTCAGACGCGTTCACAAACGGGCGTGCATACAGAGACACCCGAGAGGGTGCGCGCGTGTGGATGTGTCCAGTGGTGTGGCCCAAGTAGCCTTAAGCATCAGTGAGTGTGGCCATTTTTGTTTTTTTTTGTTTCTTGTTTTCCTCAGAAACACGAACGAGGAGGAAAAAAAAAAGATAGAAATATTTTTATTTCTTTTATTGTTATTTATTTCTGTGTTTCGGTATTATATCTCACAACGTTTTCTTCTTCTATCTTACATTTACTATTATTTTTTTCATTTCTCTGCATTTCAATTTATTTTGGAGGCGTCAAAAGTTGAAAACGTTGTGTGTACTAGCGCGTGTGCGAATGTCCGTGTGCATGTGTGTATGTATGCGCGCGCGTTTGTGTGCATGGCCGGATGTATGTGTGCATATGTGTGTATGCGTTGGCAATTAATACTTTACCGATAAAAATATATTTAAAAAAAAAAAGTAAAAATAAAACGAAAAAAAAATTGTGGCATAGTATTTCGGATTTATAAATCATAATTATATTGTTGATTGAGTAGAAAAAAAATAGAACAAGAAGGAGGTGGTGTGGAGTGGAGAACAATTGGATGCCCGGATTAGCGGAACAGAAACGAGGATTCAACGTTACATGTGTACATGTATAGACGAAGAAAAAGGAAATATTAAATACACAAACGGAACAATTAAACAATATATATATATATATATAGAAATAGATTGTGAAAAATAAATTAACGAAAGAAAAAAGAGAACGCGGACAGGAGAGTACGGTGTCCAGGGTGATTGGACGGAGGAGGACGGAGACGCGCGTGACATGTCGGAACACCACCGCGTCGCCGCGGCGGCCGCGGCTGCTGGTGGCTGGGGAACAGCAAGCCCTGGGAATCGCGAGGACGGCGCCGGTGGTAACGCCTGGTGGCCTGGTATGAATGCTGAACAAGCAGCAGCACAGCAACAACAATTACAGCAACAACAACAAGCGCAACAACAACAGCAGACACTTCATCAACACTTGATGAATCAGCAGGCGGCGGCAGCGGCGCAACAGCAGTTGAGCCAACATCATCAGGATATTGTAAGGAGTACGGCAGCAGCAACACAGCAGTTATTCTCATACAAAATGGCCTCCAGCTTCCAAAATCCCGCTACCACTGGCGCACAATCCAGTCCCGTTTCAACGTCATCGCCCGTTGGTACATGTATGCGTGGTGGATACGACTACAGGATGGGACAACAAACTGGTGCCAGTGGTGGTGGTGGTGGTGGTGGTGGTGGTGGTGGTGGTGGTGGTACAACCGCTCAACAACAAAGTGCACCGCCAGCTGGTGTTCAATGGTGGTATGCTGGTAGTGTGATGGAAGCGCAGAATAATATTCATCAACAACAGATGCAGGGACAACATTTGTCAACGCAAACGTCGAATCAAGTTGGCGCGGTATGTCTCCAACAAGATGAAACAAAAAAAAACAAAAAAAATACAAATTAAACATTAAGAAACAAATCAACAATTTGGGATTCACGTTACTTCTCACTCAGAATCAGTTAAATATTGCTATTTTATGGGTGACAATTGAAACGCCTTCATATATATATATGTATATGTATATATATATATATATGTATATGTATATGTATATGTATATTTTGTCAGGTGTTTGTATAGGTAATTTTAATCTAATCGACTTGAGCCATCAGAACATATTAACAATTTCATTTATACATCATCTATACATGCAATTTCCAAGTTATTTGGAGAAAGAAAAAGAAAACAAAAATGATGTTTTCATTTCTCTTTTCCATTACGTCAGATAAATTCTCGTTTATTTGTGTTTTCACATGATAAAGACAAGAAATTTTTTTTCTTTTTTTTTCATTGCTATTTGGATGGATATATTTTTGTTTGCAATGCGCAATGAACGATTGTTCCGCTCTTCCAGGTTGTGTTCCCGTCCAAATTCGTTTGTAGCCTCGTGGTGGTGGTGTGGTGGTTGTGGTTGTGTTCCCTCGCCTGGCTCGATCGCTCACGAGCAAGGTGTACCATAGGGCCCCCACATACCGGTTTATTCTCTCGTTTGTGTTCAGCTAAGTTCTCTCTTTTTATTCTTTTTATTTTCACTCTTCATCACTCTTTTTCTCAATAATTTTACGTCGCTTCACATCCGCTTGGATATTTCTCTCTGGCCCCCTCCTATTTAATTATTTTGTTTTTCGTAGCTTTTAAAGTGTACCCTTTGCTTTCCAATAATTCAACCGAAAATTATACTGATCCTTGAAAAAATTACACGACTGAATGAAACATCATACTGTAATATATTGAATTAATACATTGAGAATTGACGATGTCATGAAAAAAAAAAACATTTCCAGTTTTTTTTTCTTTTTTCCTTTTTTTCTTTCAATTTCTTGTTAATTACATAAAGCTCTGCGGAAGTCTCGTGTCTAATCAAGACAAGGGCGCTACTTTGTTGAGAAAAAAAATCATGTATCTATTTTTATATAAGTGTGTTGTTGGATTGTGCGCGCATCATTTACATGTGTAGTGCTGTGTTTTGTGTGTGAGAGAGTGCAGTCTGTCTGTCTGTTTGTTTGTTTGTTTGTCTGTTTGGCTCTGTGCATATGTATGAGAATAATAGCCGATGGCAGTTATGACGTCGTTATATTTTTCCACGTGGCCCTATCCCCCCAGAGAATCGTCATGATGCTTCTGTACATTGTCGTACATATACATTGAAATGACACCATATTTAACTAGAGGTAGAAAGAAATAGATGTTCTCTTGAAGATCACTTCTCAGCTCTTAAAGGGGAAAATAATTGAAATTCAAGCAAATTCAAAAAATGATATAACATTGAACAAAATGACTGCATATTCAATTTTATATTTTGTTTTTGCATTGTCTTTTTATTTTTCTATTTCTGGATACAAAGGAGATTCATAAACATTTTTGCTGCACTTTCTTGCCGGACATTACAGTCCGTTATATCAATTTTCTCACACACAGTCTTTCTCTCTTGCTCGCTTTTGCTTTTCCCCTCTCTTCCTTCCTCTTCAACACACCGTGCGCGCCATCGGCGGCCGCTATTGATTCTGGTTAAAGCCGGGTCGTGCCTCGCGCGCAATTCACTTCGTCCTCTTCTCCTCTTCAGCCTCTACAGCGCTTTGTGCAATATTCTATATACATTTTTCCGAAAATTCTCTTGTTCACCTAATACGAATTAAGCAGAACAAAAAATGGAATTTTAACACAATAAAACACACGATGAACAGTAAATGGGATCCACCTATGTTTTAAAACTATTGATCAGATTATTTTTACATATATATCTTTGAATATCAATATTTTTTTATATCCCCCCCTCCCCCCACAAATGAAACTGCTGAATGTCATAAATTAAATTGTATCTCATTAATTTCATTGAAATGTTATATTTACCTTTATAAACATTTACAAATCATTATCATTAGATAAATTATTTGTAGGGT
This sequence comes from Galerucella tenella, assembly GCA_910591685.1. Classification (NCBI taxonomy): domain Eukaryota; kingdom Metazoa; phylum Arthropoda; class Insecta; order Coleoptera; family Chrysomelidae; genus Galerucella; species Galerucella tenella. The sequence goes on along the minus strand of CAJUYH010004777.1, from coordinate 4,905 downwards.
GATATAAATATCAATTTATTTTGAATGAATCCTGAATGAATTTGACGTTGATATTTATTGGTCAGTGACCGTTTGTATTGTCTAAATAGCAAATATCCATCGTTGATATATCAGTGGTTATGGATGTATTATATTTTTAAGATTGGCAAAAAAAAAAATGAAGTACTATTTTGTTTATTCCATTTATATTTGATAAATAGGAATTGATCAACAACTATACTTCAATTTTATGGGAATATCGAATGTGCGTTAATGGTTTTCGGTGGCTATTCTTCAAAGCACAAATTAGCTGATAGGTGTTAAAGATATGTGTGCAATTTTTACATTATCTTTGTTTCTCAAGTATAAATTTTTTTTTTAATACTCATAATGAAGGTAGTTGTGAAATTTTTTTCACGGGACAATTAATTAGTTGCTTTTCTGTTTATCTGATATTTGATCAACTTTCTCTTCAGTCTTCCACTTGTATAAGTATTTTGATTATCGTCGTTATATTTATTGGAAAGTACATTATTTTTTATATAATCCTCAATTGCTGTACAATGCGAATAAACATATTTAAAAGGCATTGAATTTTATAGTTTCTACTACTATACTTGTGTTTCAAATAAATTTTAACTAATTGAAATATTGAAATTTGATTCCATTGCAGCATCAGTTACAGCTACCACAGCAGAATAATCTTCAGCAGAATAACGCGCAGATTAAAAATATGCCACGTGGAAAGACAACAGATACGAAACCCAGGGGGCGAATGACTGCTTATGCATTCTTTGTTCAGACATGTCGCCAAGAGCACAAGAAGAAGCATCCAGAAGAGAACATTGTCTTCCAGGAGTTCTCCAGGAAGTGCGCCACGAGGTGGAAGGTAAAATAAATTCGTAATATAATACTATGTGGTAATATCATTATGACATTATGATTTTTCAATTCTATCTATCAATATTTAAATTGAAAAATGTTGAAATTGTCAGTTGACAATTATTGAAAAATAATGGCTGTGAGTAATTTTTGTAACAAAGAACAAGACGAAAAGTCGTAATGGAGACGAATTAAAAAAGATAAAATGACAATGAATAGAACGAGTAGAATGGCAATCTCGGAAATGGTATGACGTGCCACGAACAATTTTATCCGCATAAATCTTACTGTAAATTTATTCCGAATATTTACCTCGACCTTAATTAATCCGTCTCTTTTTCTCACTTCAATTTCGTTTATTGTACTCCCATATATAAACTGTAAAATTCTTCTGTGTCGATAAATTTATAATTGTATTTTACAAAGAAAAATTTATTTTTACACTCACATCCTATAAAATAATTTGAGAATAAAGAAATTCAATTTTATTCATTTTTTAACATTGCATATGATCACTTATGTATCTCTACCTGTTTCTTAGTTAGACATCCTTGAAATATTCGCATTTACGCTCTCAATGTTGCCGCATTATTTTGTTCTTTCTTCTGTTTAAAAAAGAAAAAACTAGGTTATATATTCTCGCAATTTTTTTTTTATTCTCTTTTACGTCGTCGTCGTGGTTGTTCATGGAGGGTTGAAAACGGCCTCACCCGTTGCTTCTCTATCGACCAACCCTACACGGAGTACACCACCACCGCCCTTCTCGCCCTCCTATTTCTCCTTCTACCACCTCTATACACCCCTCTCATATAACGCTCTCTTCTCCTCTTTCTCTGCTGCCTCACTTCAGCCATTACCAATCCTCTCCATCTTGATTTTCTACTCGCCGCCGTCCTTTTGCCCCGCGTCTGCCACAGCGAATAAGACAAAAATAAGGGAGAAAAAGAAGAAAGGTAGCGACAGACTTTTAATGTAAATTCCACAGTTTGGTTTTAAGTTTATTGCTAAATTACAAATAATTCCAACAGAATTTTCTAGACAATTTTCCGAACGATAAATCAATTCATAACATTCATATATAAATTAATATATGATAAAACAAAAGTAGTTTTGTGATTGGATGTAATTAATAAATTGTTGGTTTTTAGACCATGTCAGATAAGGAAAAAAAACGATTCCACGAGATGGCGGAGAAAGATAAGAAGAGATACGACGCTGAAATGCAGAATTACACACCGCCCAAGGGCGAGAATATAAAAGGCAGAGGCAAGAAACGTAAACACATTAAAGATCCAAATGCGCCCAAGAGATCCTTGTGAGTTGATGTTTATATCAAATAAGTTGTCATTTTGTTGTCTTTCTAAATACATGTAAATATTTTTATTCATTGTGCATTTTAGGTCGGCGTTCTTCTGGTTCTGCAATGATGAGCGTGGAAAAGTCAAGATGCTGAATCCCGAATATGGCGTTGGTGATATCGCCAAGGAATTGGGAAAGAAATGGTCAGATGCTGATCCAGAAACCAAATCTAAATACGAGGCTATGGCAGAAAAAGACAAAGCTCGATATGAAAGGGTATGAATTAACTTTTGTTTCGTTATTTTAGTCAGATCCATATACTTTTTAAGTTACACTATATATTCAATGCTCAATTTCCGAGCAAAAATATTTTCTTTTTTTTTCTTAATCTTTTAAACATTTTTTTTCATTGTTAATCTTTTTTTATTTTGTTTTCTTTTGGTACAACAATGCAATGAACGTTGAACAAGCTAAACATTTTCTTTTTATTTTTCATATATCACGAATTTGATTGACTGGTGAATTTTGCACTTATAGCACAACATAAAATTCAATTTTAGTCACAATTGGAATAATACAAAACAAATTTTTTTTTCCTTTCAATTATTCCTTGTTTGTATGGGTTTTTAAAAATTAAAATTATGGTTTACTCGTTTTTTTTTTTTTTTTTTTTTTTTTTTTCAATAAAAAAATAAATAAGTAAAAAAAATTAGTAATACCATGTCAAAGTAAAACCAAAAAAATGAAAAAAAAAACATAAAATTCAATTTATTAAAGTCGTTGATTAATAAAAAATAAAATTAAAATTGAGAGAAAAAAAAAGAACAAACAAACACACTTATCGCAAGAAGTGTATTTTAAAAACGCGGAAACGCCTTTTTTAATTGAGGAACATATAACTTTTTTAAAGGAATCGACTGCATACAAGAAGAAAATGGCGGAAGGACCGGGAGAAATTTTATGATCAGAATTTCGATTAATAAGTCACTGAGCAGTGTGTTTGAGAGCGCATATTCACGTTGAAGGATTAAAAAAAAAACAAAACTTTGAGACACGATATATATAAATGACAGATAAAAAAAACATAGAAAACAAAAAGCAGAAAAAGCAAAGCAAAAAATTTAACAATAACGATTAATTATAATTATTATTAATTAAATAATTGATGAAAAAAAAAATCTTAACGGAGAAAAAGATGAAAGGAAAGCAGCAGCAGCAGCCGCAGCAAAAAATACACAACAAGCAGAAAAGTTCGAGTATAATAAATTTGAGAATAACAAAAATAAACTATCATTGTAATGCTCAGATAGAGACAATTTTAGTTATTTGTTTCATTTTTGTTTTGAAATTATTTTTCTTGGCTTTATATTACAACAAAAAAATAATAAACAATATATTTGCTCATTGATTTTCTTTCAATTTTTCTTCGTTAAATTTATCCTCAATTTAAAAAAAAAAGTGGCTCTATGGTATTTTTTAATTTCAATAAAAATAGAATGACAAAAACAAACAATTTTCAAATCGATTAAAGTATCACATGTCAGTAAATAAAAACAGGAGCAGTTAAATAATTTTCAGTCTGAAAAAAAAGAAAAAAAAAACAAAAAAAAACAAAAAAAAACATTAATGATTATAATAATAAAGTCGAGCGTGTCACAACACACACATGTGCCGAGGCGGTTAATCGTGGAACTATTGACACTTTTCATTAAAGGAAATGACTGCGTACAAAAAGAAAATGATGGACGGGCCGGGAGTGGGAGCGCCTGCAAACGCGATTAAGAACGAGAGTGAGGAGGACATAGAAGAGGATGATGCTGACGATGATGATGAGTAGTGTGGAGAGAGGGGAAGAGAGAGAGAGTGGAAGAGTACATCTTTGAATTCAGTACGAACAAACAATAATAATAATTAAATAACTAATTAATTGAAAAAGTGAAGATTAAGGGGAGGGGGGGGGATGAAAATAATGGAAATAGAAAGTCATTTAATGAAAATTTTTTGCGATTTATGACGAGCGAGCAAGCGAAAATGAGAAAAAGGAAAAAGAAAAGAAAAAAACACTTTTTCAAATTTATTCTCCCAATCCCTTCATCACAATTAATATGTTGTGTGTATATCAACCCTACAATTGTGTTAGTAAGAAGTTTGAAATATAACTAAATAATAAGATGATGAACAAAGAAACAAACAAAAGAAAAGAAATTGTCGAAAACATAATGATAATTGTTTCCCCCCTCCCTCTCCCTCCATTTTCCACAACAGAAAAAAACGTGAAAAAGGTAAATGAGCAAATTAACGAAGACAAGTATACAAAACAAAAATAATATTGGAGCGAATGTGACGCAACTCACCTACTGTACATACCATTTACCTTAGAGTGAGCGTACTTATACACATACACGCATACATAGATGAACAAAAAAATGGTACATATTGTGTGACTAACCAAAAATATCATCATTAATCCTCCCTATTTTTCATTTGAATTAGATTTTTCTTTTTTTTCCCCCCTTCCCATAAATACATTCTCTCTATTTACTCTATCCACGTCCGCTACGTACATAAAATCATTCATTCATTCATTCAGTCAGTCAGTCAGTCAGTCATTCATTCATTCATACTTTACATACATACATACATACATACATACATACACACATACACACATACATACATACAGGCAAACACACGTTTTTCCCCCCTTGTAAGTCACCTACCCATTCCTACGTCTCCCGCGTGCGC
>CAJUYH010004776.1:0-25760 GCA_910591685.1 Galerucella tenella | reverse complement strand
TTGACAACGGTAGCTGGAACGCTACCGAAACGTTGAAATAAAGAATTCAAAAATATTGTGGTTTAATTCCCCAAGAAATTAAAAAAAAGAATAAATAACTTACAATTTATAATTCAGAGAGCAGCAATAAAGGCAATACAGATGAAATTTAGAATGCATAAGTTATCAACACAAACATATTTAAAATGAGATAACAAAGTAACACTAAATAAAAAATGCTATCTCCACAAGATTTGACTGAAACGTTGTCTGCAAACATTTTCTAGGGTACCTGAAAATAAATCGAAATGTATGTCTCCTCTGTATATTCCTTGTGGTGTATTCATTATCCTTCTCCGTTGATTTATTGGGAAGTTAAACCACAATGTTTTTGTATTTTTTTAAAAAGGTTACCGTAGCGTTCCAGCTACCATTATCAGGAAATGTTGAGATTTCAAAATATCTAGTCCCCTTCTGACACTACGGAAAAATTCGACAACCAGACAATGGGTCGCAAGTAGCTGTAATAAAAAACGTACTAGATCTTCCTATCTCTTGAAATTGTGAAATACATAAAACGACTCCAAAAACCATAGCTAGTTAACTTATTCATCTCTTCGTGTGATATAGTTGACAAATTATAGATTTTTATGTAATTATAATTTAGCGATAACGTCGCATAATTCGTTGGCTATAGCCAATACTGAATGTAAGCTCGTTGATTCAAGTCCACTATTATGGTATAGCAAGATATATACAGTTTGGCAAATATTTATTTTCCCTATTTAGAATCTCATATAGGAGCAATAGTAAGCACATTATAATGCTCACATAAAATTCTACAATATGTTCAAGAGAGTACAAAATACTCTCCATGAAACACCCAATACACCCAGATTCGAAAGGTCTTTATGCTCCCTCTGGATAAAAAATGCGACATTGTATCTCTTTTGTTTTATAGATTTTTCTGTACCACTCACAGAATGGCATTACGGAACATAATTATTTGCCGAATCTGTATAACGTTCAAGTTTAACTTGTCACCAAAATTATAAAACTATTAATAATCACAGGACACACTATTATTCATGGATTACATCCCATGGTTGGAGTTTTTTTTCCAAGTCAAATACTCGTTATTCGTGTCCGTTAACTTTCATACAAATATCGGCAACATTGCTAACGGATAGCGTGTGGCCGTAAAACGGCTGTTCACACATGTCGTCTGGTTGACTGTCGGATGTCTCATGCTAGCGCCGGCTGCTACTTGTCGATTCCCAATGCTCGATGTATTTATGTTCGAGCCGGGACATTAGATATATTTGAGTTGGTTTAATGTCGGGAGTGCTTATAGAGCTGTAAGAAGATGAAAACGTCGATTTTGCTACAAAAGCGTGGGATTTATGGAAAAATTGAGATATAAATATATACAGTAGATACTGGTATGATGGGATGATTTTGAACTATGGAAATGGGAATTATTGGAAATTTTTGTGCAAGATATTGTATTTCCATGAGTAGGTGGGTTTAATTACTTAATATATCAGCAACGGCAGAATAGAAGTAAATACTAACGAGAATGGGTAGTAGAAACTTATTAAAAAAAAGGCCAGCCTCCAATTATGCAAGTTACTTTCGTTAAGAGATCAAATTAAAATTTCTTGTCCGGAAAAAAAAACTGATAATATTGCCCTGAGCATAAGAATGTGAATGTTTACCAGTGAAGGTGTCACTACAAAATTTCTCATCAATTTAATACAACAAAAAAGTCACACTATGGAAAACTCAACTGAGCTTATACTAGAAAATATACAGGCTATAGCCTAGTTAGCACAGGTGTTTTTATACAGGTTTTCCCAGGAGTTCGTACCAAAAACTTGGGAGGTGATGAAAGGCTGAAAATAATAATGGTATTTCATATAAAATTTTTTCTTCGCGCCCTTCGTTAACGAACTATAGGGCTCTAGAGTTGGGAATGAGAAATGGTTTTTTATTTACAATTAAGTGGCTGATTGGAAATTACTAATATTTCCACCGTTAGTGAACACTATAATTTCACACTTTTTGGCGTGATATACAAGTCTACAACATGCTTGTGAACTCAATATATACGAGCTGAAAGGAAAGTCATCGCAACCAGCCAATCAGGTACCAATGGGGTTTCAAATTAGTAACTGTAAACATAATCGAAATAATAGGTTTGTTCGTACAGTCAGAAACTATCAGAAACCGTCAGAGGCATGCGCATAAAAAAAGCGTTCGTAGAAAAAATTCGGCAGTTGGTGATCCAGAAATCCTTTGTTCGAAAAAAGAAATTTGCGGCTTCGGATCAGTTACCAACTATCAAAATAATTTGCTGACCGGGATCAAATTTTTAGTTTGAGAATGAGAACATGCGTATTGGGATGCTGCAAAAAGTGACAAATTTCCACTATTTTTTTATGGTAAAAAAAAACATGAAAATAGCTAACCAGTCAGTTCCTTCTGAAATATGACGTGTGTAAAATAATTGGTATGCCGCAATACCGGACATTTGAAAAAAAAACCTCTGGCTTCTTATTAGGATGGCCAAAGAATGACACACACATTTCAAAATCATTCACTTATTCTTTATTTCTTTCAGCTCTTCTTCAAGCTATGATGTACTTTTAGTTCATTTTTATCAAAGATATTCAACGATCAGTGGTACTGAGTGAAATATTTCGTGGAAGAAGGTTTGTGGTGACCAAAATCAACGGTGAATTGGGTAGTATTTCGCTGTCTTCCTTTGTAGGGATAATTTCATACGTTTCTCGAAATTGGTAGGAAATATTGGAAATATTGTTAGTGGATACTTTTCCTCCAAACTTCTCCAAGAGGATTTAATACACCACGTTGTACGGCAACCAGAGATATCGATCTGTAAGCCATTACTACCGGACACGGTCTCTAAACACTTTTGGAGCTGACTTCAAGTTTTCCAACAATTATTTAAAGCCCCGACATCCTTGACAAGAAAAAGGCTTTTTATTTACTCTCCTTTTCTCTTCCGTTGTACGACTTCCTACAGTACAATCTTGTGAGAACTGCACATAGTCTGGAAGTTGATGTTGTCTGTAAAGCTGTAGAAATTGTAGCTGATCATTTACAGAAATGGGACATACAACTTCATCCTGCATCACAAAAGGACACGCAAGTTATGAATAGCTATTTAGCTCTTCATATTTTGTATTTCGTTTATAGAATAAGTTGGTTATGATAGTTGTTGCTTAGATTAAGATATTATTCCCGAGTGTACCACTTGCAACAGTTGTTAGCGCCTTACTATTTTTATGGTATATACAGGGTGAATCACGACCAACGAGATGGGGGTTTATAGCGAAACGGTGGAAGTTTTAAGATGTTTTCCACATTAGCAGTTTGGACAGTTGGCAGAAGCAAACGTGAGCCCTGGTGGGCGTGTTCATGTCGCTGTAGTGGTATTTTTGTAGTAACAATTCGATATTTTGAATCGATAACCAAATATCGATACCATAAATGTCAAGAGATAAGAGATACGTAAACAATGTCAAGCTTGCTAAAAATGTAACTCTAAATATTAATAAAAAAATTTATATTGGACCAAAACTAAAACTACCGTTTACCCTAAATGTCTATATTTTCAAATTACATGACTGTATTAATGTCATGAAAAAGAAGGGTCAAGTTTCTATGGGAAGCAACAAAATATGAACTGGTTATAGTCCAGTGTTGCCGATGCAAGAATGAAAATAACCCGAACTTACTATTCAAATTATCAGAATTTGTCAAAATTACCAAAAGGACACATTGGTTATCTAAATAAAGTCTTCGGCCCCAGTAAATATGGAAAATCCCCAAAAACAATAGCCATTTTATTTATCACTTCTACAAAATATTCGAAAAACTATTGGATCCAAATTGGTGAGATTGTCTAAAAATCGGATAATCATCCTCGCATCGACAACACTGGTACAGAATGAATAAAATTATGTATGTTGATGAAATCACTCGGTCATATTATTTCGATTATATTTAACAATTACTAATGGACAATCGTTAACATTGGCTCTTGATTGGTTGCTTGCGATGACCTTATTTTAGTTCGCAACTGGGTCATATACCTGAAGCATGGAGAAGGGCAATAGTAACCTTTATTCCAAAAACTGGAAAAAGGGACACAACAAACCCCAAATCCTGTAGACCAATTAGTCTAACATCGTTTGTACTCAAAACGATGGAAAAGTCTATTGATAACCATATTAGAACGGAAATCCTAGAGAGATTACCTACAACTTGTATAGTCTTTGTTGTTCGTTGATGATCATTATCATCTCAAGTATACACTTGTTCATCCCATGCTGGTGATGTTCACCTATCCCGAGCGTGTTATTATTATTATTATCATCATTATTTTAAGTTCACACTTGCTCAGCACTTGCTGGTAGTGTTCACCTATTCCAAGCGTCTCAACGCAAATAGGATGAGGTTCATGAGTTACATATTAAGAAATTTATTATTATTATTGTGTTGAGTATACACTTGCTCAGCTCTTACTGGTGATGTTCACCTATCCCGAGCGTGTGAACCTGAATGATTATATAGAATAGAACGTTATATTTTGTTGCTATGTACAATTTTCGACCAATTTAATTTCTATTCAGTTTTACTCCAAGTACTAGTCCAAAAAAAGTTAAACTTCACACACTTCACGCACGGTAGTAGAAAAGTCAATATTCAACTTCTCATAATATTTACACCACAAACACTGTTTCTTCCACAACGGTCGACAATACAGGGTGTCCCAGGAGTTCGTACCAAAAACTTAGGAGGTGATAGAAAGACTAAAAATAATGATAGTATTTCATACAAAATTTTTTCTTTACGCCCTTCGTTAACGCACTATAGGGCTCTCAAGTTGGGAATGGAAAATGGTAATATTCCAACCATTAATAACCACCATAATTGCACACTCTTTGGCGTGATATACAAGTCTACAACATACTTGTGAACTCAGGTACCGACTAAGTTTAATGGTGGATGCGCTATTTTTTTGTTAAGTAAAATTTATTTCAGTTAAAAATGCAACAATTGGCTTTTGTGAACATTTTTAGAGAAAGCAAGTCTTCCTGTGACATCTCGATAACATTAACGGTTTAAGAGATACGGGCAATTTTATGTCGCACTGCACACCTATTAGTGCATTACATTTATTTTGAATGTACGATTACAGGAAGCATCCTGTATTATTAGCAAATTATTAATAAATTGGTGTAGTTTTTTCAAGCCGTTTTGACTTTTTCTATGTCGTTAATTACTTGGTTACTCTTTTTTTCTAATCTGTTAATGTTATTAGTTATTAGTAGTTATTCATTTTTCAGGGTTCTGCTGCTACTTTTACTTTTATTAAAGTAATGTTCGTTTTCAATAAAGTTCTTCATGGTTAAACGAAGTAAAAGTTTATATTCATAAATGTAGACTGCACCAATTTATCAATAATTTGCTAATGTTACAGGATGCTTTCTGTAATCGTACATTCAAAATAAATGTGAATGCGCCAATAGGTGTGCAGTGCGACATAAAATTGCCCGTATCTCTTAAACCGTTAATGTTATCGAGATGTCACAAGAGAACCCGATATCTCCAAAAATGTCAACAAAAGCCAATTGTTGCATTTATAACTGAAAAAACTTTTACTTATCAAAAAAATGGCGCATTCACCATTAAACTTAGTCGGTACCTGAGTTCACAAGCATGTTGTAGACTTGTATATCACGCCAAAAAGTGTGAAATTATAGTGTTCACTAACGGTGGAAATATTAGTAATTTCCAATCAGCCACTTAATTGTAAATAAAAAACCATTTCTCATTCCCAACTCTAGAGCCCTATAGTTCGTTAACGAAGGGCGTAAAGAAAAAATTTTGTATGAAATACTATCATTATTTTTAGTCTTTCTATCACCTCCTAAGTTTTTGGTACGAACTCCTGGGACACCCTGTATTGTCGACCGTTGTGGAAGAAACAGTGTTTGTGGTGTAAATATTATGAGAAGTTGAATATTGACTTTTCTACTACCGTGCGTGAAGTGTGTGAAGTTTAACTTTTTTTGGACTAGTACTTGGAGTAAAACTGAATAGAAATTAAATTGGTCGAAAATTGTACATAGCAACAAAATATAACGTTCTATTCTATATAATCATTCAGGTTCACACGCTCGGGATAGGTGAACATCACCAGTAAGAGCTGAGCAAGTGTATACTCAACACAATAATAATAATAAATTTCTTAATATGTAACTCATGAACCTCATCCTATTTGCGTTGAGACGCTTGGAATAGGTGAACACTACCAGCAAGTGCTGAGCAAGTGTGAACTTAAAATAATGATGATAATAATAATAATAACACGCTCGGGATAGGTGAACATCACCAGCATGGGATGAACAAGTGTATACTTGAGATGATAATGATCATCAACGAACAACAAAGACTATACAAGTTGTAGGTAATCTCTCTAGGATTTCCGTTCTAATATGGTTATCAATAGACTTTTCCATCGTTTTGAGTACAAACGATGTTAGACTAATTGGTCTACAGGATTTGGGGTTTGTTGTGTCCCTTTTTTCCAGTTTTTGGAATAAAGGTTACTATTGCCCTTCTCCATGCTTCAGGTATATGACCCAGTTGCGAACTAAAATAAGGTCATCGCAAGCAACCAATCAAGAGCCAATGTTAACGATTGTCCATTAGTAATTGTTAAATATAATCGAAATAATATGACCGAGTGATTTCATCAACATACATAATTTTATTCATTCTGTACCAGTGTTGTCGATGCGAGGATGATTATCCGATTTTTAGACAATCTCACCAATTTGGATCCAATAGTTTTTCGAATATTTTGTAGAAGTGATAAATAAAATGGCTATTGTTTTTGGGGATTTTCCATATTTACTGGGGCCGAAGACTTTATTTAGATAACCAATGTGTCCTTTTGGTAATTTTGACAAATTCTGATAATTTGAATAGTAAGTTCGGGTTATTTTCATTCTTGCATCGGCAACACTGGACTATAACCAGTTCATATTTTGTTGCTTCCCATAGAAACTTGACCCTTCTTTTTCATGACATTAATACAGTCATGTAATTTGAAAATATAGACATTTAGGGTAAACGGTAGTTTTAGTTTTGGTCCAATATAAATTTTTTTATTAATATTTAGAGTTCCATTTTTAGCAAGCTTGACATTGTTTACGTATCTCTTAACAGTTGACATTTATGGTATCGATATTTGGTTATCGATTCAAAATATCGAATTGTTACTACAAAAATACCACCACAGCGACATGAACACGCCCACCAGGGCTCACGTTTGCTTCTGCCAACTGTCCAAACTACTAATGTGGAAAACATCTTAAAACTTCCACCGTTTCGCTATAAACCCCCATCTCGTTGGTCGTGATTCACCCTGTATATACCATAAAAATAGTAAGGCACTAACAACTGTTGCAAGTGGTACACTCGGGAATAATATCTTAATCTAAGCAACAACTATCATAACCAACTTATTCTATAAACGAAATACAAAATATGAAGAGCTAAATAGCTATTCATAACTTGCGTGTCCTTTTGTGATGCAGGATGAAGTTGTATGTCCCATTTCTGTAAATGATCAGCTACAATTTCTACAGCTTTACAGACAACATCAACTTCCAGACTATGTGCAGTTCTCACAAGATTGTACTGTAGGACAAGTCGTACAACGGAAGAGAAAAGGAGAGTAAATAAAAAGCCTTTTTCTTGTCAAGGATGTCGGGGCTTTAAATAATTGTTGGAAAACTTGAAGTCAGCTCCAAAAGTGTTTAGAGACCGTGTCCGGTAGTAATGGCTTACAGATCGATATCTCTGGTTGCCGTACAACGTGGTGTATTAAATCCTCTTGGAGAAGTTTGGAGGAAAAGTATCCACTAACAATATTTCCAATATTTCTGACTGTTCTACGAACAAACCTATTATTTCGATTATGTTTACAGTTACTAATTTGAAACTCCATTGGTACCTGATTGGCTGGTTGCGATGAGTTTCCTTTCAGCTCGTATATATTCCGGGGCTCTGGTTTGCTTTAGCTGACTTTCTCAATTATTGTTTTCAATATCTATTGATAAAACAGTGTGAGGGAATGAGTCAATTTATTTTTGTAAAATTTAAAATTTAAATTTTCTCATTGCCATTCTGTGAGTGGAATAAAGAAAGCTCTAGAACAACAAAGAGATAATGTCCCATTCCTCTCTCTTATTTATAATTCTCAAAAGTTATCGAGAATAATTTTCACAATCCGATTTGTCCAAAAATAATGTGGTTTATTAGCAATGCTTGTTTAAATGTTGAAAAGTGTTAATTTTCAACAAAAGGAAAACTTTTTGGAAACAAAGCCACAACTTAACACAAACTCACATAAGACTCAACCAGAATATTCAGAAAGTTGAGCTAAATTGGAATCAAACATAACCTCAAATTCAAGAACTGTTTGTAATCCTCAGCGGTCTCTTTAAAATGTATTACCATCAACAAGCTTTCGACGACACTACTTTATTTCCTTGCCAACCATGAAATTTTCCCCAGACCCCTGTTGGCACTAATGAGGCTTTCTCTCCGATAGCAGCCTTGAATCCAGATGTGGACTGACCCATCACAGAAAAGAAAACAGTGAGAAAACTTGGGTGTTTATGGGGCCTTCTACAAAATTCGTTTTTGGAATTAACTGAAACTACCGAAAGTTTGTTAATAATTCACGTGTCTGTTAATTGAGAAACAAGGTGGTTGCTTTTTTTAAAATCGCTTTTAATATTTGGATTTTGGTGTGAATAAGTGTGAAAATTACTCGAAAAAGCCTTGTCTTATGTGATATTGAACTGAACGGATGAAATTCAGTTGACTAAACACGTTTTTGGAAATTATCTTTATATTCCTATCTATTTGAAAAAGTAAACATTGTACCGGGTGGTCCTTACAAGCCGATCTCTCGGCTATATATCAGAAACTATTCATGTTATAACTTTAGGAGAAAAAATTCCTTGGTGAAAGTGACCAGGAAAAATTGTTGGACATTACTTCCAAGTTTCTAGGTTAACCGCTAGGGGGCGTAGCCTGTGAAGAAAAATTTAAAAATCAGTTTTTTGTGAAATATGCCCAATTATACCAAGTGTTGAATAAGTAAACTAGAAAAAGGCATGAATTCCGCACAAACTTATTTAAGTCCTTTTTTTATTTTTCCAAATAAAGGGTGAGGTAGAGTGGGAAAGTGTTTGTGGATAAATACCTTTAACTTTGGTTTGAATCAACCGATTTTAACGAAGTTAGTGTCATTAGAGAGAGTGTAAATGAATTGATTACATCTACCATAAAACAGTGGCATTTAGTTTTGATTGTCATAGGTTTAAAGAAAAAGATTAAAATTGGTTTTCCATAAAAATGTTTGATGGAAACACCTAATTATTGTAAATTATAATGGAACTGGATTAAATTCTCAACAAAGGAAATAAGGAAATATCTTCCAATAAAACGAACAACTGAATATCCAGAAAATCCAAATATGTATCGCCAATTGAAGGTACAAAAAATATAAGCCTGCGATTTTTCCGTCAACTATACCACACCAAACATTAGAACTCCATCTACCTTGAAGCTGCACTTCCTCTACCCAGTGCGGATATTTTTCAGACCAACAATGTTTATTATACCTACAGATTAACACCACTCGCACTATTGAGCGTAGGATATGCGGTTGTTCTTCTATCAGATTCAACAATTGCAGTAATCTGAGATTGAAGCAGCTGTTATGTCTAAGCTCGATAGATTACAGCGATGGAAAACGATTTGAACATTTAATTGGGCATTAAGTCTTAATGATCGAGATTTATGTATGATCTTTCTTTTTACATATTTAATTTTAATCTATAATACAGAGTGAGTCAATACTATATACTTACTCATGGTTATGCGTTTTTATTTATATCTCGAATTCGACAATAGCTATCAACATGCGGTCTGCGCCATTTTGTTGAGAATTTAACACGTTAGCTGCCGAAGCTGATTTGGCAGTATATATAATGTGGATTCATGAC
The DNA here is from genome assembly GCA_910591685.1 of Galerucella tenella. Taxonomy (NCBI): domain Eukaryota; kingdom Metazoa; phylum Arthropoda; class Insecta; order Coleoptera; family Chrysomelidae; genus Galerucella; species Galerucella tenella. The sequence goes on along the minus strand of CAJUYH010004776.1, from coordinate 15,660 downwards.
AGCCGGCGTCCATTTGATTGAATAACTCACGGGCCGCATGTCCGCCCGCTGTCATTGAATACTATTACTAAAATTGTCGACTGGTAGCCGGCTGTTCATCCTAGTACAGAAATCTTATAGGAAGTTTTGAGTCGGCAAATGAGAAATGTAAGATCGCAAGTGGTTTCGGAATTCAGTGATTATTTTGCTTGGAAACTGAAAGTCAATCAGGAATCAATTCAAACTCATATTTTGATCTGAAAAATAATATATTTGAAATACATATCAGCTTAATATGAATTATGAACATTTATATATGTGTTGGAAAACATTTCATACAAATGAAGGGTTTGTCTGGGCATGAAGAGCAAAATGTGGTAACCTTCTTGGTCATTTTAGCAGCAAGTTGGAAACCATGTTCGACGGAATTTTTCTTGTAACAGTTAGTGCATCGTTTCCTAATTTTTCTGTTCCTCTTACACTTCTCTCCTGTTTCTTCAATAACATGTGAATGCTTCTGTTTATTTATCTGAAGTCTATCATTTTCACGCTCTAGACTCAGGAGAGAGCTAACTAATTCTTCCCTATACTGAGTTATAGATATTTTTTCATCTGGGTTACCACATTTATATACAATGAAACTATTCACAACAGTAGTTCCCATTAGCAGTTCAGTGGCCACTTTGTGATACCAACGCAAAGATTTTCTCACGCAAGTTGAATAGGATGAGAATTGATCTGACAAATCGATTCCTGCTTTTCCTAAATTGTAATCGATTATAGACTGTGGTTTGACAATATCTTCACGCTTTCTGTTTTTTTTGCCGGTATTCGTAATATCGAGGGTATGATACGTCGACAGTATATAAACTTCCCGCTTATCTTTCCACTTTGCAATCACGATTCCACTATTATTTTCTCTTCCTGCTATCTCACCTGTCTTCAGTTTCTCTTTGATAATTTCTTTAGGCGTTCCCTTCCTATTTTTCGCAAAGTGCCTACAGTATGTGTCTTACGGTTTAGTAGTCTTTGTGCAAGATCTATGCTCGTGTAAAAATTGTCGGTTACAACCACCCTACCATGATCCAAATAACTTTCGCAAAGCGCCATAACAACTTCCGTTGAAAGACTTGTTTCTGGGTTTCGATCATGTTTTCCTTGGTATACTGACAATGAATGAGTACAGCCTTTTCTATCGCACATTTTGAAAACTTTGACACCATATTTATGTCTTTTTCCGGGAATATATTGCCGGAAACCTAATCGGCCCCTGAACGGTATCATTGTTTCGTCAACTGCAATATATTGGTCAGGTTTCATTATTTCTTTATATTTGCGATTGAAAAACGAAACAAGATTGTTGATTTTATACAAACGACTATTCGATGCATCAGGGGACTCGTTGTCCGAGAAGTGCCAGAATCTCAAAAGTGACTGGAATCGGTTTCTAGACATTATTTGGGCAGCAATTGAGTTTTTATAAATTTTATTCTTGCTCCAATAAGAAACAATCGTTGGGAACCGAACTAATCCCATGTAAACTAGAAGACCGATGAATTTTTTAATTTCATCAATATCGGTCTGTTTCCAAGCGGCAAGTCTACTTTTCTTCCTGAGCAAACCTTTGTTACGAATCACCTGGTCAGCATTTCTATTAGTTTCCGTTACAATAATTTGCAAAATTTCATCAGAAACAAAAAGCTAGTAGCTATCCAATACTGATATGTTCTGAATATCTAGGTTGGGATTGACACCAAACTGATCGTCGAACTGGAAAACTTTTTGATGTGCCCCTGTAACCTGATCCCACTCGTGAATATTTTGACCTTGATTACTGATATTCTGATCATTTTCTATGCATTCAGAATCACTACTATCACAAGAATCATCTTCTGATTCTGAATCGTTACCCATTTCATAATTCTTGTCCTGCACACTATCATCGCTACTGAAATCTGAATTCGATGACTCACCAGATACGACTTCTGTATCTAATAATCGAGAATTCAAAGTCTCTTCTAGCTCAGCATTTGTTAGTGGCCTCTTACGATTATAAGATGCACGAGAAGTAGATGGTTGGTTTGGGTTATCCATCTAAAATTATTTCAAATGAATACAACTGATAAAACCAAAATATTACAACACACATACCTTCTGATTATGTTCACCATGAAATAACACACTGATATGATAAAAAACACACTGATAGCTTACGAAAAAATGCGCTTCAACAGTCTCTGGCAATTGTTTTTAGGTTATGTTTTGATTTGCATATGCCAGCCGGCGGTCACGTGGCAAATAATGTAATACATGATTATAAAAATGCCACCTGACCGCGGGCTGCCATCACTATGTTTTGGCATGTATTGCCCAAATAAATGATCAGAAATATATATTTTCCAACTGCTGCGCTTTTTGTGAATCAAACAGTAATTTCTGAGTGTGACATTTCTGGTAATACATAGTCAAACTCGATCGGCCTCAAATAGCATTGTCAATTTGACAGCCGGCGGTCCATACGGCAGCCAACGTGTTTTAATCCAGTTTCATTATAATCCACAATAATTAGGTGTTTCCATCAAACATTTTCAAGAAAAACAAATTTTAATTTTTTTCGTTAGGAAGTACCCTATAAGGCAATTAAAACTAATTACAATTGTTTCATAGTAGATGTAATTAATGCATCTACACTCTTCCTAATGACACTAATTTCGTTGAAACCGGTTGATTCAAACCAAAGTTATACGTATTTATCCAAAAACACTTTCTCCCACCCTTTATTTGAAAAAATGAAAAAAGAAGCCCTCGAACAAATTTGTGCGAAGTTTAGCTTTCTTTCTATTCTACTCATTTAACACTTGGTTTAATTAGGCATATTTCACAAGAAACTGGTTTTTAAATTTTTCTTCACAGGTTACGCCTCCTAGCAGTTAACCTAGAAGTTATTTCCAGCAATTTCTCTTGGTCACTTCTACACAGGAATTTTCTCTTCTGAAGTTCTAACATGATTAGTTTCCGATATATAGTCGAGAGATTGGCTTATTGGACCACCCGGTACATAATGAACGAACGAGAATAGAAAAAAACTAGATGCGACTCTGAAATAAGTTTTATTGGGATGAAAATTCTCAAGGTAATGGAAAGAAGATATATCAGTGGATAAGAATTAGTAAATAGTTGTTAACCTACCACACAATGGAAATGCCATGCCAGTAAATCCGTTATACTAGTCTACATTACAGCCTTTTTAAAGAAATTGCTAGCAATTTAATTGCTGGCCTTTTGTGAATAATAATTGCGCATGCGTTCCGGCCATTTTCACTGCAACTTTCGGGCTTGAAAAATATAGAAATGTTTCAAATTTTCAAGGTTATTCACGCGCAACTTCACGTATTTTCAGTGATTTTAGATTTTGACAACATAATTATTGTGTTGGTTATGAAAAATAGAAGAAGAATTATAACCATACTTGAAATTGTTTATATGGATATTTTGTTTTGGTTGTGAACTACCTAATTTTCAAATTATCTCTCGGAGATTTGTGTAGTGTTGGAAATATCTACATTTTAAATGGTAAAAAAATTCCTAATATGCTAATAATAATGTAAAATGTCAAAAAGTTGCAACAAATAAGGCTCGAATGTAATAAGACTGGATTTTTATGGCCTGGAATGAAGTTGCTACAAAAAGGCTGTGATGTAGGACTAGTATTAGAGAAGCAGGGCTTGAACAAAAATTGAAAAAAAAATTTCAATGAGAAAATTGAAAAAAAAATTGACTTATTCTTAAAAAGCCGCATAAGATTTGAAAAATTTTAATCATCCTCTACTATAATAAGGAAAAATTTTTTAGCACTTCAAGGGGGGCAAAAATTTACAAAGCTGGATTTTAAGAATACTTATAATTAGTCGTAAATGGATGAAGCTACTTCGCAGTGATTTACCTGCAATGTGTAAAGTAACGTCACTAGACCATTTGGAACTAAACCAGCATGCTCTATATTCAAATGTATAGTATAAACAGTACTAAAGGGGTATAAAGGCACAGTTAATTATTTGGATAATGATGTAGTAACAGGTAAAAATAGCTACTGTCATATAATTTTTTCACCCGTTTAATTATGCTCGCTGCTTCATATGTTATTAAATATTGAATGAACTCATGCTCACACCCAGGGAATTTTGAATGGCGCACATATTTTTTTGTCACAGTCACATATTATATATATTCTGTTTGGAATCGCTGCAAACATTCGATCCAGAATATAACTGGGAATTATAGTTATTAATTCAAATCACGGTAACCGAGGAAAAAAGTCCCGCTATCTTATAGAACGAGGACATATGCAACAAATATATCTTATGAGAAAGACAGAAAGCGGGGTATTCTTCAATTGTGAACAGTATGGAAAAACGGGGAACGAAGTGTCAACAATTAATAATGATTGATGGAATGGAAGCTGCGGAACAAATAGGTAGGTAAATATATACAAAGATAGCGCGTTGAGGGCCCGTATTCCTAAGGAACTAGTGAGAATCTCACCATGAGATTGGAGTGTTGCATGATTGCCTAAGACATACAAGGTTTATGGCGAAGAAACTCAAATATTTTCAAATCTTTCCGCGTAATACACATCTTTGGCGCATGTTTGAGGAGAACGCCGACATGCCCAGAGCCCAGTAGATCATTAAACTTCGTACGGGAAACGATGGTTTTCAATACAAAACCATACCAAGCGTCTAGATACGAACAGTAAATATAGCTTCACCACGTAGGAACCTTATAGTTGTTTCCTTTTTTACATGTTGCGATGATAATGTGTTACATCTTATGAAACTAATAGAGATACAGTAAATATCAATTTTCATATTTCCTGCATTTCCAAAAATCCGCATTTGTCGTTTTTTTAAGAGGAATAGCGAGATCCGCATTGTGGTCAGACTTCTTCGCAGATTAGAGAAAATCAATCGTTTTTGATTGTTTAATATCAGCTTCACTATTATAATATGTCATAATTCAAGCATGCAAGTTGTGTTTCCGTTTATATCCCAAAGTAGTTGATTTATAAAAGTAATAAGGAAAATTCTGCCGCTCAGCTGGCAACGCCGCTGAGCAAAGTTAACCATACTTTTCTTCAGTACTAAAACTTTCCAAACAAAATAAAGACAAAATATGTACTATCCCGGAAAGTTCCACTCCAACAGTCAAAAATACAGACGATTGAGGTTTTGGGTAAGGTGACATTGTGTTTTTTTGGTGATAATTATTGAGATGAACTAGAAATATCATAGAGTCGTGATGAATAATGGATTATGAAATAAAACAATTCAATTTGTTAGAATCTCCATTATATTAAACTTATAGTTGTGATGCGCTTCGCTACTCGTTTGAAAAAACTACTGTGTTAGCGAAACGCGTCACAACTATAAGTTCATTGTAATGTAGATTTTAACGAAAATCAATTGTTTTATCACATCATTTAGTATGGTTCTACATCATGTGAAAGCCTCATCTATTCAATTCATAAATAATGAAATTATTATATCCAATGGAACTGGGAAAATATGATTGGAAAGTTAGATTGTGCATCACGACAAAATCAGCATTGCGTTTAGACGGAACGGCTATTGACTGCCAGATCATCCAACATGTTAAGCAATTTAATTGATTTGAGTAACTATTTAGTATGACTGGGAATAACGACAAACACAAACATCAGAATGCACTTGCTTGAAGAAGTCTTCTTTCAAATAATAATGCAATGAGAAACGACACTGAAATTTTTTTCATCTTTGTATTTTATACACACTTTTTTTGGAAAAAGTTCATGAATATGATTTTTGTCTACTCATCTCGCAGTCAGTAGATATCACCGGAACTCAAAAGCAATATTTGAGGTATCAACTTGTAATCCTAACCCAACCTAACTTGTAATACCTTGATTACCTATTCAATAACTTATCCATCAGGAGTCATAACCACCGAGCCATTGCCAATTGAATTATAGCCAAAAATCTCACGAGAGATTGTAATGCTTCAATTGTATCCTGAGAATAATGAAAAACATGGGAGACTAATAAAAAACAGTGTCAATGTACTTATTGGATTTTGAAGCTAACAGTTTGCTAGGCAAAACTTTTGCAAATTCAGAAGAGCAGCCGCTACTACTGAAATTGTAGAGCATGTATCCACTTTTGGACCTGCAAAAGACATGTTTAATTTGGATATAAGGATTCAGTCATACCATTGCCAAGTCACTGGTGGTATATTCTGGAAGGGGGTGGAGGGGTCATTCTGAACACGCCAGTGTACCGCAACAGCACTCCATGGCCGCACGTCTCTGACCAATTCGAAAGAAGTTTGGACAATCAGAAAAACTTTCAGAACAGATTCCGACCCCTGGCAAAACACTGAAACTCAAACACAACTCACGACACATCTTCTATCTGGTAACAAAGAACGAATTTCAAGATCAATCCACCTACCGGAATGTGTGGGAAGCGCTACGAAGTCTTCGAGAACATGTGCTGGAATCCAACGTGAAGAAACTAGCGATGCCTATGATAGAGAGCAACCAGTTGGATTGACGAGTAATTAGGAATATGATGGAAGTGATCTTCGAAGATACCGATGTCCACATTTTAATCTGCAGCTATTCCCCACGTAATCAGTATCCGATGAAGACAGTACCCTGTTATTTCCATACGACCGGAAAGTGTAGGAATGGATCCAGTTGCCGATTTAAACATCCAGTCCCGGCTACACAGGAGTTCCAGGGGGAACTTACTATTAAGGAGGAGGCAATGTTACGAACTCAGTCATTCAGAAGCCGGTCCTGTCGCAAACTATGAATGCGACCTTTCTAGAAAGGTTCTCGAGCAGGTAATGTTTGATACTGTTCTCAAACAGCGTACCAGACCAATGGTTTATCGCGAATGATCTGGAGTTATAAAGTATACGCTGAGGTGGTATATTCAAGAATTTTTTAGAGATTTGAAGGACTATATATACGCGGGTTTTCGAGTGAATCGAGAAGTTGTTCAGTATACAGTGAATCGGTAAACAGTTCAGTATACAGTGAGTGAACAGAAAGTGCATATAAATTGTGTTGAAGATAAATTAGGACCATTATTATACCGAGTGTAGATAAATTAGTAGACATTAAGTAGTGTGTATATAAATTAAATTTATTATAGTGTGTAAGTGTTTCTTTAATAAATCAATAGTATTTAGCCATAGTGAGTGTATAATTTTATCCCACGGTAAAAACTGTTTAAATAAATAAGAAAAACATTACAATAACATGGAAAATGGTAAAGGATTTAGTTCAGGCACAAGCCAAACATATAAATGGATTGATGAAATACATGTGGCTTCTTTTTGTGTGAACTTCTGTAGTTTTCATGTTATCTTAAATCACAAATCAAAAATTCAAGTTTATCAACCCAAAAAAACTGCTTAATACATTTCCATTGTTATTCACCTCATAAAGTGTACTTTCTGGTGTAACAATGAAAAAAAGGAATCAAAGCTTTTCCTAGCTACAAACCACGCATGATTCTTAGCAGCTTTACATGTACTTAATATGTTACTGTTTATAATTCACAGAGTGCCACTAACTTAGCTACATTAATATCTCAAATGCAGTGAGTTCAGCCCTCCGATTAACTGTCTCAAGAGGGTCACTATACTTGATTGCTGCAAAAACAGGTCTGAAGCCCATTCACCCGCATCTGAGCAGATTCATATTACAACCAAATATCACTCAAACACTATATACGTATGTTCGTTTGATTATTGTGGGTATCTGAGAGATGAAATTCACTATGATTAGGAGGATTAACATGTTTGTTTTGCGACGACCGAAAAAGTGATTTGAAACCACTATTAAATTTCCACTTCAAATTGAGATGTGAAGTGTAAAATAACTTCAAAAATGTCTGGAGACGGTTATGACAGGTGTGAATTCATTTCCGTTATTAACCACAATAGCATTGAATTTTTTGGTTCACTTGCGTGGGATAATTATTTTATCATCTCAAGTATGATTTCTGCCCCACAACCAACAAAAGTATCTGTAATGAGATTAACTGATAACAGAAGAGATAAGTAAAATCTCAAGTATTTCTGATCCAGAATTCAATATGGTGAAATATTTTCCACTGGAAGATGGCACAAATGGAAGTGTATCAATGGATGATGATATTCATAAACATTTTCACCTGATCATGGTATTCGTTTCAAAACTAGCTCTACAGAAAACGAACCCGACGTGATATATCAACACCACAAGATTGATGCCTTAGTCAAAGTAAGACTGCAGTGTACCATATATAGGACAGGAACTTATGCTTTCAAAGAAAGGATAATATTGAATGCTAGACTTTTTTGGAAAAGGAACGTGAAGGAAATAACAAAAAAAAAGTATACTTGTCACGCATGTGAGGGAATGTAAGGTGAGAAATAAGAACTGAAACAATACATCATGCGTTGGTCATATACAGTAATAATTGTGAGACCCATTATTACAGCGATGAGGAAGAAAACGTTAACGCGGATGTACTTTCAAAGCAAAAAACGGCAAAAGACTTCGCTTCACTTTACTTTCATAACTATTTTCCTTGAAGAATTCAAACCGAAAAGCATCCATTAAGTAATAATTGAGTTTTATAATGGAAAAAGCATGGTTGAGTCAGTTTGAACCATGAAGTGTCCAATTCTGGCATTCATGGCAATAGAGTCAACAATAACGATACCCAGCCTCGAACAAAATTCAACAGAATAAATGATGTTTCCACAATCTGAGTGGAGCATGTCACCGATATTTTGAAGAGTATGCCTGTTTTAGAAAAAAATCCGGTTAGCGAAGCCGACAGTTGCACACATTTAGGTAGAAGCAAATAGGTCATTGCCAGGCTTGAACACATAGAAGTGTATGGTTGAAATAATACCCTTATTGGTGCGTCATCGATTGTTAATGTGTTTCTTACACATTACGTAGAAAGAAATGAAAAAAAAGACAGGACTGTGATTAGTCCCAGTCAAAATATCACAATAATGAACCGTTTAAATGTATTACAAATGTTAACCCCAATCTTTGACTTACAAATATTTTATTGGTTGATGTTTAGATTACGCGCAAGCGCAGCCAATCAATCGAGAATTTAAAATACTATGAAAGCGTTACTTTCGTAGCGGCAATGTGTCTTACGTCTTCTTCAACTGTCTTATTGACAGTTCTCGTCAGGTCTGTACTTTGTTGTTTACGGTCAATTATTATTCATGAAAAGTGAATATTAATCTTATTGTTTCATTCATTTAAATAATACAAAAATATGCATGGATACAGGGAAAAACATCAGTATTTTGAAAGTTCTCAAGTATTTTCAGTTAGAAAGAGGAGCTGGTAATTAATAATTCCAAAGCCTTTTCGAATTTGGCTAAATACGAATCTGATGGTTTTATTTATCAAATTTAAGGTTAGCTATATGTCAGAAAAGCAAATAAAATAAACGACATGCCGAAATCCCGGATATACGTCACAATCGATGACGCACACCAAGAAGGGTATTATTTCAACCATATCTTCAAAGTTACTCAAGCATTGTTAAAAAAAGTGATGGATATTTTAGGGGTGAAACCAGCCAGCCAGTGGAGCAATTATTGTTATTTATAGGATTGGATGTATTTAACAATGCCTTTTTCTTTCTCTACCAATTCCAACTACCTAAGTTATCATCAGTGAAATGAACTGAGCCATGTTCCCTCATGGTTGACACGACATTTTATATAGGTATAAATGCCCTCAAATCTCCAAACCCAGATAAAGCAATGGAGACTCCCAAATTTCACAGATACCATACACTAAAAAACTGGACAAATAATAAAGGGGACTTCTTATGATTAACTTGCAGAAATTGATGAAACTATACTAACTTCACCAATGTCAGGCATTCAAAAAATTCATTTCGAAATTTGGGAAAATATTTCATGAAGAAACTTGAAGAAGTGGCATACTTAAGGATGGCTCAATATAACTGCCCATGTGCTTTTGATAATTTTTGGGATGTAAGCGAGCGTGTGCATTTTTCGAATAGGTGAAAACTGGAACGCTACTGAAACGTTGGAAAGGGAAATATTGAGAAAAAACTGGGCTCGATTTTCCTTTATTAAAGAACCAAGCTAATTGACTTTTTCTAATTTTTTGTCTTCTTTTTGTATACGAGATACCATAGTCCAATCCTGTATTCACCTCCGTAGTTGCTTTGTATCGTCGTTTTAGTTTCGTAGCTTTCGGTTGCTTTTCGTAGTGACATGCCTCGGTTAGTAATATTGATATCAATAAGCGACTTATGGAGGAGAGTCACTTTGAATATTGGACGGGTTTTGTAATATCCTTATTTATTAAAGTTTGTGCTCTTTTAGGACCAATTATGAAGGAAAGCGTAAGAGGATAAATATCAGAATCGGTAAATTGAGCTTTTGATATTATTACCTTCCTTATTCGAAGTAAAATTCATTAAATATACTTCCGAAAAATTCACCATCTCATTCAATTGATAAATTTAAGTTTGAAGTTTGCAGTGAACATCAATACCATTTTATAAGTATGAACAGAAATTAATATTTCAAATGCTTACAATTAACTACAACAACAATCAACCGTTGCCAAGAGGAGTGAAACATATGATCCAGATATTTTCAATAATGTGTTACCAAATTCAGATATTTCCATTTTTATTGCACTGGTGGTGATGCCAAAAGGTGGAAATTTATTACTCTAGTATTTTCAATATTAATTTAGAAATAAAAAAAATATTGTGTTACCAGTGGAAAATTATCTTTTCTATTTCGAAAAAACTATAGCCCCTCCGTAACGGGTGTAGCCAGCTCCTCAATGAAACATTTTACGATTAGTTGTTACGTCTATGGATTTTCCGATAAGGGGTTATATGAAAAATGAAGTTTATTTTCACGCTCTGACATCAAAAGAAAATTCCGAACAAAGGATTCGAGATGCATTAACCGCTCTCTTTTCAGAGTTCATCGAAGGATCAACAAATGCTGGTGTTTTAACAAGAATTAGTAAATGTCTGGTTGCTTACGAAAAAAATTTTTTTGTATACTAGGAAAAAGTGGATAAAACCGAAGATTAATTGCTAGCATTTGTATAAAAAAAATAATATTTCTCACTAGTGAAATAAGCCAAGGTGTACAAATGAAATCCTGATTGAAAAACCACAATACCAGGAACTGAAAGGTTATGAAAAATAACAAAAGTCTTAGAGGGAACGGCATCACCTACGGCAAACATTTTAGGAGAAAAAGGCAACCCACAGCAAAATGGAATGGGAGAAATAATCCAAACAATTTGGAGAGGACAAAAAATATGACGTGTATGGTGAACTGCCCAACGCATAAAAAAGGAGAGGTCAGTGTGCGACAACTATAGAGGCATTGCACTTCTGGAAGTGATGTATGGAATAAAAGCTCACATGATAAAAACAGATTAAACACTCATGCAAATCATAGAAGATATCTAGGGGGTTTCTGCAAAGTTTGTCCAATTATACATCAAATAATCACCATGAAGTGCCTAATGAACAACAGCTATAAACAAAATCTACCATTGCATTTATTGTGAATGGGCTACAAACAGGCCTATTACTCAATTGACAGACAACATTTGTACATGGCAATGAGCAGAGTGCGGCTGCCGGTAAAACTTATAAGAATGGTGGAAACGACACTAACTGGAACCTCAATCAAAGTTATGGAGGAAGGCACTGTATCCAGGACTTTTGATCTAAATGAAGGTTTAAGACAAGGTGATCCATTTTCGACAGTTCTATTCAATTTGGTTCTAGAAAGTATAATGTAAGACAAATTGATATGATTAATGGATCCAAAAGCAATCATGTATCACAAGAGACACCAAGTGATGGCATATGCAAACTAAATAAAATCTTTATAAATCGGGGAAATGAATAGGGACAGTTTGGTCTTTACATGAATGACGAAAAACTTAAAACATGACAATAGATATAACAAGCAGCATTGAGGACTATTTTGAAAACTGAGTAACTATGAATATCTGGGAGTAGCAGTAACAAATAAAAGCAAAGTTGTGGAAATAGACAGAAGGATAATAAAAGCCAGCAAAGCCTTGGGAGTCCTATTAACAAGAACAACAAAGATGAGACTATACAAAGCAGTCATACAATATACCCTCTTATGGGAAAGTTGAGCTTAGATATAAAAAAAAGAATAAACGTAAAATGGAGAGGTGGGAACGGGAGATTTTAACGGAAATTTACGGAGTAATTGAGGATGTAGAGAAGTGGAGAAGAACAAGAAACAAAAAATTGACCTATACGGTACCATGCATTACGAATAAAAGCACGATGGTAGGGCCATGTGTATAGGATGGATGATGAAAGTTATGCGAAGAAGATGCGTTGAGGAGGTAAAAAAGGTGAGTTGCTGTGAGATGATGACGGTGAAGTAGTGTTGAACGCGGTAGTACTTGGATGGACCACTGGGAAACCAGGTCGTAGAGTCCATACACCCTGCAGCGAAGCATCACTACTAGGGTGCACCTTCGACTACAACTCGCAAGCATTATACCAATGAGCACCAGATATTATGTAGGTATGCCGTATAGTATAAGACGTGAAGCCGAGGTACCGAGTCCATGGATGCTGGGCTCAGATTTTACCAGTATCTCCGGCATAATATCCGGTCAGGGATAGTGTGCTCCCGTCATAGGTGGTGCCTCAGCTGCAAAAATTGACTGACGTTAAATAACCGAATGATATTTTTCAAGCATTTTTTATCATTACAGACACGGTGAAGATCTGTAACGCACAGACTACTGTACAAAGTCAATAACTCATAAGTCAAATGCACGATGCTGACTATCGAAAGCCTAGGAGCTATGTATCACAATGAAGAATTAGCTGCTGGGTAGATAGACTGGCAACGGACTCTGTCGCCAGTGTCTGATTAAAAATTCAACACTTGAGCACCAAATTCGGTAAGTGGATATATTTGAAATGATATGGTATGATATAACATAAAATAGTTATAGTGATGAAAATCAAAGAAAGCTTATACAATGAATAACCATAATTTTCCGATAATTCACTGAGTTACAAACAATTATTTTTATAAAGTAATCGCTGTATGCTCACCATGAGCATTTTCATGCTATAACTGCTGTTACGTCTCTTTTGCTCATTTCAAACTTTGTCACGTTCTTAGTAGTAGACAAAGAAAATTCTATTAAGGAGTCCATAAAACCGTAATAAAGTTGTCATTACATTACTTACAGAGAGGCTGAAGAATACACAATAAACAATTCCATACAACCAGATACGGACTGCAATACATCAATATTTTCCACAGTAACAGTTCTTTTCTCTGGCGTCTTTGTGAATTACGTTATATTCACATAACCAGATTTTATAATGTATTAGGTGAGTTATTGGTTTTTCCTTCTCTTCACTAAATTATTAGGAGACATTTAGGATCGACTGTGTATGTGTGTCCCTCTTATCTAATTTATCTTCATTCAAAAAGTCCTCCTCTAAAACGATGTTATCTCAGTTTCTTGAACACATATCGACCTACAAACTTCAAACATGGTGTATTGTATATCCAATTTTGCTGTGATGAAGTGCTAACTGTAATCACCTGTAATCACGCGTTTTTCATTCCCATTATAAGCGTTCAATGGGAGGGTAACCGATAAATATTTTTTTCTACACCCACATGTATATTGTCTATTTGCTGCACAGTTTACAGAATGGAAATGTAGGCCATATCGGTTAAAGAACGTTTATGATTTCATATACATTCTAGAACGTATATGAAATCCACCAATCAGCATTCGCATTTAGTAATCGTCACTCATATTTTTTTCAATTTCAAGAAACGTCAAAATAACTTGTCAAAAAAAGTCTCTCCCAGAAGCACTGGATCAAGAATATTTATTTACAAAAATGAACTTGAATAAAATGATCCGTATAAATTAATAACAAATACTAAGAACATAATAAAATGGGTATTTGAGGGACTACCGATGAACGTCAGTTTTTATAAAAGTATGTAATACTTCTAACGTTCTATTAGCATAAACCTCGGTAGTCGAGTGGTAAGCCTTCCAGGCTCTCACGCGGTAGACCCGGGTTTTCGATTCTTCTCGAAGAAGTTTTTTTTAATTGTCAATTTCATTTTTAAATAATTATTCCGCTTGATATTGATAACGACAACAGGTACACGCTTGAAATATTTAGCAGAGAATTCATTATTATAGATAAAGGTACGGTACCCTTCGTGCGGGAGTCCGACTGGCAGCATCTACTTATAACAAGCATCGCATAGGTATTTAAAAAGGGAAACCGTAACATTATACAAATTGTTCATTTAAAAGCTGTACGTTTATCACAAATAATTAGTGAAGAAATAAATTGAGTTTGTAGGATTATGAATAAAATTGTTGGAAATTTCTAATTCCAAGTTATATTTATTTTACAGTTTATTCAAATGTTTATTTTCTAGATTTTCTGTTAAATGGGTCGTAGAAAAAATATACTGTTCGACTCGTGTGTATTGTCCATATCGCACTCGAATGATTGAGCACTCTGCCTACGGCGTCGTGCTCAAACTTCGTCCTCGTGCCATCATATCCACACTAGTTGCACAAACTACTATTTCTGCCTACCTTTATCCAAAGTATGCATTTCCGGGCCTCTTTGTAGGGAGTAAAGTCGTACTTTTCCTCCCTAGGGCGGAAAAGAACTTTTACTCCCTAGGGAGAAAAAATATAAAAGTGACGTCATGGTACGTCATCAATGAAATAACTTATACGGCATTGGCGACCCATATACTATATAATATTATATAAGTATAAATTTTACCGTTAATTTATAGAACATCCTGTATTTCGCAAAATGGTAGAAATCAGTTAATTGTTATTTTAATTTGAAGATTCTCACATCAACAATTTGACAATTCATAGATACATCCTGTAATCGAATTTATGACAAAAATATTATATTTATAGCATGCCATGGTCTATTGACAGAATTAACAGTTTGAAAGTGACTTAGGTCACAGAGTACACCATCTGTACCTCTCAAGTTTTTTGGAACGAAGTTCCTTATCGCGCATTGTGAAAGGAGGCTAGACGGATAAAATTCTTACCAAAAGTTGTCACGACACTTTTTGATATAGGAAGCTATTGTAAGCTGTGCGGCGTCGCGTGTTTCTCTGTCTGCATCTTTCTCTCTTATAGAAAGCAAATAAATTGGAAAAAATTTCACCATAATCCGGGCGCGAACCATCAATCTACGCATCTATATCAAGGCATTCAACACATGCTGCCATGAGCTCTCATGTGTATTAGATGCGAAGAAAGGTATTACATGCTGCAATGTGCGATTATATACAGATAATAATAATAAATGCTTTTGTATTTTTAGCAAGTACGCACTATAACCTCTTTTTATTATTGTGCTAACCAAGTCATACACATTATAATCTCCACATTTTGTGTGTTTAGCAAGTGTACGCGTCATAATTTCAATAATTCTAACCTATACGCTGTTGTGTTTACGAAGTCAAGAGAGTATATATCGTCCCCTTGGGGCAGAACTATCCCATGTCCAAAATTCTCAA